>JAAGNO010007931.1:12661-38401 GCA_033439905.1 Ceryle rudis
AAAAAAAGCAAATAAGGGGGAGCCGTAGAACAAAACAAAAATATAAAAAAAACTTATTGCGCTTTTCTCCCCCCCCCCCCCCCCCAAACACAAGAGAAATTTGACAAGGAAATATCAGCACAGAGAATAGGAGGACTTCTTTCTATAGGTAGACTGACAGATCTGACACTCTATTGCCCCTCTTCATGTGTTGTTATCAAACCCTTGGAAAGCATTTTAGATTGTTTCTTGTTGCAGGGAGCTTCAAAATGTTTTCACCTCAGGTTTATTTGAAAAGAGTGTGCTGGAATCAGACTCATTTCTCTCTTTGTTCTTTAGTTAAGCAGAGCTTGTTTTCCCACCTTCACAAATGAAAAAAAGTTTATTTTTGACCCATAAGGTTCCAGGTGTTTAATGCTTTAATTTTACATTAGAACATCATCCTGAAATCCTGCACAGGGTTGGAGGACACATCTCTCAAGTGATATACTAAGAGCAGTGTAATTCTTTCATTATTTCCCAAATACATATATATCCCCCAAAACCCCAAAAAAGATCACTTCAGAAAACAGGATGTTTCTTATTTATGGAGAAGGAAAAAAAAAAATTTAAAAATGCATCTTTGACTTATTTTATTCAATTACTTTATGGAGTGCTCTCAGAATGAAAGAAAGGCAGAGTCTGAAATTAGCATGGGTGCCTTTAGCTCAGCTTTATCTCCAGACTGGCAGCTAACTGGCTGTCAAAAGGTTTTAAGTAAAGTTCTTGATTGTAGGTCAGTCCTCAGTGGATAAATCACAGAAACAGCCACAGATAAGGCACATGATTGGCTATTCTCCCCCTGAGGAGAGACTGCATTAAGGTAGACTAATGAATACTGAATCATTTTCTCACCGTCAGGGTGGACGCCCCTGTCAGGGCTGAGTCACTGTGAAAGCAGTATGCTGAAGTGATTTAAAATGCAGCAGTCTTTAGTGCTGGTGACAGATGGAAATAACTCGGGCATCATACATACTCATTTTTAGGCCTTCACAAGACATGAGTACAAACACACAAGAAAATGAAAGATAAACTGTGATACAAGTCTTCTGTTTGTGCATACTTTAAGAAAGTGCAAAGTGGAGAACGTTTCAGAGCCATTTTAAATGACCACAGGGGACTGTCTTCTAGTGTAGTCAAAGGTGAATATTTTATTCCAATTTTTTGTTGCTCTTTTTTTTTTTATTTTTTCCAGAAGACTGCAGAACGTCCTGGAATAAGCAGTGTGATACCTGTGCATAATGAAACTGATATCTTTTACATTTTCTGCTGAAAATTTGTTCTGATGAGATCATCAGTTTATCTAGTCAACTGGAGGTGTTACAGCATCAGAACTGCAGATATGAAAACCTTGAGGTACAGTTTGATTTTTGTTGGTTGCATTTTAAATAGAAATACGTGACATTGTTTGAGAGAGAGATGATAAAAGGGTAACTTTAGAAGTATCTACCACTCTGAAGGAAATGACTGATTGCTTCCTTGATTGATTAATTACAAAAGCTACTAGAGTTTGGGTGAGAAGTTATGCAATAGTTTCCAACTTGCCTGGAAGATACATCTTGTGGGCTTGATTCTTCCCTGGATTATGATTTCTATTTGCATAATCCTGGTGTTTGGCATCATCAGCACATGCCTTGTGAGTAGGGTCCTGTGGTGACCTCCCAGGGGCCTCCTGTGGCAGTCAGTGACCAGCCTAGGACAAGCCCAGGAGAGGTGCTAGTTCACACTGCTGCCAGGGAGACTGTCATGAAGGTGCAACTGCTTACCATAAAAAGTTGCCTTCTCCTGAGCCTTCAGAAAAAGATGTAATTTTGGGCAACCCTGTGATGTTTCTGTGGTGAACCATCATTAGTCAACAAGTGCAAATATTGCCCAGTGGGTGCAGTGCAGGCAAAGAACTTATCCTGTAAGGTTAATAAATTGTTATTTAAAGTTTTAGTTAAAGAAATGGATAACAAAACTTCCTAATGTACATGTGTGAATTCTTGTAGCTACTCAGTCAAACCATCGTCTATGGAAACCTGAATTGAAAAGATGCTTGGGAAAGGAATCATGTGCCAAAGGGTGGCTATTAGTAGTCACTAGCAGAATAGCTTTATGAAAACAATGCTTGCATGCTGTTCTATGTCATTTAAAGCATTACTGTTCATTGTAGAAAATGAGACTTTTTAGCTGACCTTCTGGTTTACCTTTGGGGAAGCTAATGGTTGTATTGTAAAGGGGGAGCCGGTTTGTTGTTTTTCATTTTGGTATGTGCCACAAATGAGAATGTCAGGAAGGTCTGAGATTTCATCTCATTCAAATCTATTAGTGTTAATGTTCTTTTCATTATGATTTCATCAGGATTAATTAACAGAATCTGTGAATAATATGCTGCACATATTTGATATGCAAAACCAAATCAACTGTACAATTTATGTTTCCTTACAGCTGGTGCTGCATATTGACAGACGGGAGTATAGGCTACATGCATTAGTCTACAACAGCTGCCTGTGACTAGCAGCTCATCTTCTGCCATGGATGGCAGCAAAGCCTGATGCTAGTGGCTGACCCTGCTGGAACTGGAGCTTCTGCAGCGGACAGTCAGCCCAGAAAGCAATAGCATCATTTTCTTACAAGCTCAGGAGGTTCAATGCATGTTTAGATTATGCTGGTACAAATATGTCTCAACTATTGCATTTAAAAATAGTTTGGGATGAACTTATGGAATGTCCAGATTTGTTTTCAATGACTTGTCCAGTGGTCATTCTGCGAGCCCTATAAATTGCCTTACTGACATGATTCATCAGTAAGTAGACATAGCAGATATAGGAGTGGGCTGCTTATAATTCTCAGAAAAGCACTCATGTTCATCAGAGAAACATTTCTGTTGATAGCAATGTCCAATTAACCCCTCTCTGCATAAATATGTTTTTACAGAAGCCTTTTTTTAATTTTTCTTTTTCCTCTTTTGTTGGCAAATCACAGGGTAAAGATCTGAAGTCCTTCATACCTTTTTTAAAACATGACAAATCATACTTATAGGCCACAAGATCTTGATGTATTGTTATATTTTGAGTCATAGAACCAAAATAGTGCAAATCTCCTTTCTGATTTCACTGGGCTTGTCACTGGCTTCTGGATATTTACATCTTAATTTCTTCCACTCAGATGTGGTATTTGATTTGAGTGTTTGTGAAAGCTACCAATCTGACAGTCCTGCAGACTGAAGCCTTCCATTTATTCACCCATTAAGTACAAAGTTCAAGTTTCCCTTTCCCATTAAAGTGCCTCTACCCATGCTGGCCAGACCACCTCGAGGGAGGAATCATTCAAATTCCAACCACACACTTTCCCCTGCCTCGCTCTTGCGAATGCCAGCAAGAAGCCGATTTGTGCCAGCTGTTGCATATATCTAATGGGCACACTTGCCTGTGGGGAATAAATGGATTGGATAACTTCTAGAAGATAACAATTTCAGGTTACTACCAGTCTGGGCTGGATTTGAGCTACTACTCCAGAAGGGAGTTACTGTCTCCTATTACCAGTCCAGATAGTCTGGAGTTTCTGTGGGGCTCTAAGAAGTATCTTAATGCAAGTGGATCTTTTTTTGAAACATCCATTATTAAGTGGATTATTTGAATTTTAGGCTGTATTAACTGCACTGAGATGTGGTTCATACTTAATAGGTAAGGAAAGTAGCTCATATTATAAATGCATTATAGGTATATTATACCTGGTGCACATTTATCGAAACAGTGTCAGGTTTTGAAACAGCTTACATTAAATCTGCATCTGTGCTGTGAATCCAGAAAGAAGTTGAGGTTTACTCAGCTAAATCCTTTTTCATGGTGTTGGCAGCTGAGAATGAGTTTGTCACTGAAATGTTAAATTTTTTTACCCCTTTTTCACATTTCTGAAAATGACACAAATGAGAATAGATTGATTCTAAAGTAACGGAAGGAGCCAATGCAGAGACAATAATGACAAACATTGTTCCAGTTGGATGGATTATGGGAGAAGTCTAAAACCTCCAGGTTCTTATTTTCCCACAAGACAGTCAATTCTGACACTTCAATATATAGGCATGGATATGCCAGAAAAGGAGCAAGGAGGCACTTCATTCTTATCTGTTGATGCCTCTTGATGGCTTTGGTACCACACACACTACTGGCACCAAGCTGTAGAAGCTGAATGAAGAGCCTCACACCATTTCAGGGAGGAAGGTATAGAGGGATGTGGTGCTTTTCACAGAAGATGTGTTGAGCCTCTCATCTATGCTGTTGCCACTGATTCAGGATTAAGGATCAAGTTAGGACTTCAGCATGCTGTATGTGGAACAATTAGTCCTTGATGTGTGACCACGGAGGAGGCTGAGCCTCACCCTTCTTGTTACAGAGGCATATGTTTCTGACTTATCATATTGATTTCTCTAGTGTTTTCCACTATTTTGAATGCCCTGAAAAGCCACTATAAACTTTATTGCTGGTAGGGAAAATATGAGTGCTGCTAGCATGGGCTTTGGAAAAGGGTAGAGAAGACATCTGGGGCAAATGCTCTCAGGGGTAATGGGGATGCATGTGCTTTATAGCTGAAGCCTTGACAACAGCTGGCAATTGCTGCCAGTGGCATCATATGTATTGACTGCCCTTCAGGTTCAATCCAGAGGGCCACGTAGAACAAGAGACCTTATCTTACTAAATCTGAGCTGTGAACCTGGAAAATAACTCACAGTAGATGATATAGAAAAGCAAAACACCTGTGTGCCTTTCTCTGTTTTGGTTTTCTACTTTACTCAGCTTTTATGGTGGGGTTTATTTGCTTCTTGTGGTGCATTTTTAAAGGACTCGTAAAAGAATCCTCCAAGTCTTTCTTTGGTGGGTTTTTTTCTTCCACATCTTGTTCCTTTTCTGTCATTTTTTCCTGTCTAAAACAGGAAAAGCAGCCTTAAGCATTGAAAAAAACAAATTCCAGCTCCTCTTGACAAACAACCCCCTGTTCTGCTTTTGCCAATGACTGATTGATTAGTTACTGGTACCCTTGTCAAGAATGTCTCTTTCACAGAGCTGCCAGTTACTTCATCCAGTGGTGCTTTCACATGAGTGAATGATCACCAGGGACTCACAGTCTTCTCCTGTTAGCCCTGTATCACCTTCTACTGCTACACAGATGAAGATACCCTGATAGACAAAACCTTCAATCAATTTACTGTTTGGAGTCTGACACATACAATGGGAGTCTGCAGTAATAAAGAGAACTTTCAGGAGCTGAAACAGATTTCTCTGATCATTACAGGACTAGTTAGTTGCACTTGGCTAGCACGTGATAGGTTTTTCTTAAATCCAAGTCTCTCAGTGGGAATCTACCTGTTTTTTTATTGTGTTAAGGTCTCTGAGTTTATTGTAGTAGTATTTTGGCCTGCTAGTAGATTGAAAGCAGTATGAGACATGTTCATCACATGCTGCTGACAGCTTTTTAATTCCTAGCAGACAGGAAGAAATAGGCTCACCAATTCCCTGATCTGCAGTGTTTTTCAGAGAATTTTGAATTTTAAACCTCAAACTTTAGACTAACAGCTCAGGTCAAAAAAATTACTAATTCCCAGCTGTATCCTAAATCCGGTCTTCAATATATGGAAGGGAAATTTTCACTGCAGAGATCTTTGTTTTCTTTGTTTTGTTAGGTTGTTGTACTATGGGCTAAACAGAGAACAATCAATGTCTTTTGTTCTTTGCCCTTTCCTGGGAGGTGCATTGGGGATTTCAGGCAATTTTTTAAATCAAGTGAATTTTGCTGGAAAGCCTAGCCCCAGATGATTTGCTTCCACACAAGAAGGGAAAGAAGACAAGAAATAAAGTGAACCTGGCTTTGTAGAGTATGTAGTCCCTACTCCACTCTCATGGCTTGCCAGGAAGGCAACATACAAGATGAAACCCAGATGAAACTCAGCTATAACTTGCACCAGTGACTGTACCCCTGACTGGTGTTTTGATGTTCTTTCCCTTTAGCTTTCCTTTTTTTAACCTGGGAGAATCCTATGGACCAAGGCAAATATCTAAGATGGAGAAACAGACCAATCTGTAGCATGCAGAGCCATAAGAACTATCCCAGAAAATATCATGAGGTTATGTTTAGCATATTTGCAGCTAGAGTAGACAACCTGCTAATGGACACAGTTTGGGGCAGGCTTTTCCAAACATGCTTAGAAGATTAAGAAGCTTTGGGTGGTCATCATCATTTTGTGGACTATTACATCCCATTGACGGATTTAGCATTTTTGGCTTCTGTTATGGCACAGATGTCATTTATAGCCACCTATATTCACTATGACCCTCAAAGCAAGTGGCAATTCGCTAAAAAAATCAGCAGGCAGTATAGGACCTTTTGGTTTATGATTTATATATTTCCAGCTCAGCATCTCATTTTGCAAAAGAAGGCTTCTCAGCATGCACCAGTAAGAAAGAGATTAATCTTGTGTCCTTCTCAAAAATAACTGTTCATAGTTCTCCTTGTTTGTCAGGAACTCTCCTTTTATTCTCAGCAAGTAGCCTCCTGTTATGTGGATAATGTGCAGATGGTCATGCTTTCACCTTTAGATCCTATGGTGGATAGATTTGGTGTTCTCAACCCACAAACTACTCTGACAAAGGCATTCATTTCTACAGCAGATCTATTTTCCCAGATTCTTAGTTCTACTGTCTCCAGCCATCTCGGGGTTGCAACACAGAAACCTAACAGAAAGTTAAAGCTGTGCATAGTTATTAGAAAAGCCAGTTTAAATTTTTATTTCTGCCAAGCATATAAGACTGAAGGTCAGTCACTGCAATTTTTAATTTTGCAACTATGAACGCTGAGTTTGGAAAAGGATAACTCATTTATTTTTCTTTTGTTAAAGCATGGGTAAATATATTCATGACAGTAAAACAGTTGCATTATTAAAGCTTTTGAATGAACTTGAATAAATTGCTAATCTGAAAAGGATATAATTATTTTTGCCCAGACTTGAATATATAATTTTTTTGCAGCATCTGTAAGCTTAGATGATCCATATGCCCTTGTATGATTGTAAAATCATATACCAGTTGAATCACCTGGATCAAAGCCATGTTTTAATAAGACATAGAAGAAACAAATTATATTTGCTGCCAGTTTTCACTACTGGAAAAAAACAAAAATAATTGTAACGTGTTTTCTGAAATTTTCTGAAATTTCAGAGCTGGATTTAATAGCATTCTTGTTTCCTGTTTTCCTATAAATTTTTCTTTTCTTTGGTAGCTTTGAGAATTCCAAATATCTCCAATTTAAAACATTTCCCCTAGAATAAGTAGTAGCAGACTAATCTTTGAAGGAACTGACATGAAAAAAAGTCTGAGCTTCATTTCAAATAGTGGTTTTGTTGCTGTAACAAAGAGAGACAAGAAATACTAGCTGAAACATGGGAAATTATGTTTAGATGTTAGGAACAAAAAAATTCACAGTGAGGGTGATCAAACACTGGAACAGCTTGTCCAGAAATATTTCATGATCTCCACCCTTGGAGATACTCAAAACTTAACATGACGTGGCCCTGAGCAAATTGATGTCCAGCAGGAGCTGGAGCAGGTGACATCTAGAAGTCCCTTCCAACTTGAATTATTCTATAAATCAGAGCCTGCCACATGAAAGATGACAGCAAAGTATTGTCTATGATCATTGTCAGTTCTCAGATTTTAGATTCATGATAAAATTATCTTTGCTGATGTACAGATTGCCTTGAATTCTTCAGCAAAAACACTCTGAATATTCATGGCACCACTTCTGTGTCACAGACCTACAACCATTTGTTGACTGGAAAACTTCTTCCTCTAGCAGGTTCTTGTTCTAGCAGGAACAATCCTGACTAAGTTTGTGAGTTTTGTCTTTGTGGAATATTAGGATGATTGTATCTGCAAACAGAGCAGAGAAGTGAAATAATCTCTCTTAAATTTCTTCTGAATGCTTAATGAGAAGTATATTTCATATATAATATGTATATATATGTATAAAATTCAATCACCATTAGCTACTGTTAACTAATTTGAAAATTAAGGGGGCTTTGGAAATCAAAGTGATGATAATGGAATGAGTCTTCATGTCTTCCTGTGACATGTAGTGAAAGAATCAAAAATGGTCTCAAGTAGTTAGGATGTGCTTACTATATTATACAAATAGTGGGTGGTGCCTGTTGCAGGCAATAGTGAACATACCCCAGCAACTAAACAAATAAACATAGATAAATACCTCATTTGAAGCATACCTTTTATTCTTTTTACTTTTTTCCTTCTCTGCTGTCATTTGAAATTGTTGAGCTTATCATGTTGGAAACATTCAATTTGGTATTACTTTCCTTGCATAAGGAAATCATTAAGGATAGTATGGGATGGAGGAATGAGAAATATATCCGACATTTAGCTGGTCTCCCCCTTTTACTTGGTTAACAAAGTTCCCTTTAGAACAGGAAGAATGAAGAAAAAACCAGGAACTCTGAATGACTGTATTGACAAATAGGATTGGGGTATTTTTGCTATAGCCTTCCTTTCTGACCATACATAAGAAAAAAATTATAGATAATACAGTAGCTGGAGGCATCCTGATCCATGATTTGATGGCACTAAAGATAAGGATTTCCCATATTCCCACACATTTTTTAAAAAGAAGACATGGAGTTGCTGGAGCTTCTGAGAAGAGGAGAAAATAAAAGAATTTCAAGTTCTGGGCAGTAGCCCCACACATATCATTACTGGTTTATCCAGTTTCAGGAATGCCTAGAAAGCATGGAGAAGTAGATAACTAATGACTGCTATCATTGTTTCATGAGAGTCAGCACTACCACAGACAAAGAAAAATGAACTAGACCTAATGCATGGAAATCCTTCACAGGGAGATCCAGATTGCTAGGACTGTCATATTTCCAACAGGCAAAAGTGGTGGAGCAGAAAGGATGGGACATGGCAGTCCTGTGCAGTGGCAAGCTATGATCCTTGTGTCCCATTTGTACTTGCTGCAATGTTCCCATTTAGGAATGAGAGGCATGTACCTGCTATAGGAAAAATGTGTCCTGACCTTATCTGTGCAGCATAATATGGAAGAAAAAGAGCATTTCAAGCAGCCTGGATCATCAGAAAACCATGTCTGGATGTAAGCCAATAATCTGGCAGTTTTTCCTGCATCGAAATTTGACTGTTAGTAAGAAAGAGGTAACATAACAGAATAACATTTTCTGCGCTACTGATCGTGTACATCAAATTCTGTCCAGTGCTTGTCTAAACCAATGATTAGCTAACATTGGCCATCACAATGACTGGTTGGTTGGACAAGAGTAGTATTATACTACATCTGATTGTCTCCAACATCTTGTTTTCCCCCTTTCTTTTCTAACTCAAGATTGCTATTTCTCAGCACTTTCCCTTGGTGTAAACATAGATCAGGATTTGCTTGTTAGCTCAGACTTGCACCTTTTTTTCATCAGAATTGTGCCTGATTAGTGAGATCTGTCACAGTGGTTGGGAAGGAACAAACTAATGAAAAAATCAGAAATAAGGATATAGGTTTTATAATTTGTCTTTGATAGCTATAGTTAAGTTCTTCTACCAGATGAGTGTGTTGCAACCCCATTGAAAACATGTAAAGATGATGAAGCATAAAGATGATTTACTACTACATATCTGAGAATTTCCAAGTCTTCTCTGGTCACCTTTTGATCTTTCTGAATCCATCTGGAAGGTGTTGGAAAGGCTGAAAGATGCCAAAGATCAGTGCCTAGCTGTTTCCACTCATATTTCTTCTTAGCAATGAAAGACTATGCAAAAGTATCATTGTGATGTGTAGATGCAAAATGAGACACAGAGCAAGTAGCCCACATATAACAATAGTGCCAGTATATAGCCCATTACTAGTCTACTTTGAAACCAACTCACAATTTTTTCTTGATGTAGACAACATAGTTACTAATTTAAGAAATCAGACTTAAGTTACCCTGGTAATAGAAATTATTTCATTTAGGGACAAAATCAAAAGATGAGCTATGAGGTTCCTGCAGCCCCTGGGATAACAGTTCTGGATTTTTCCTCAATTCTAATAGCAGGCTAAAATATTCACTACATTGGATCTGTGAACCTTGTTACTTAGAAGTGGATATGAATGCTTTTTCCAATTTTGTTACTTCTTGGGGGTTTTGTTTGTTTGTTTGTTTGGGGTTTTTTGTTTGTTTGTTTGGGTTTTTTTGTAATTTACTACGTGTTCAAGGTTAAGTTTACTTTACACTTTAATACTAGAAACAGTTTACTGTTTAGAATTTATGAAAAATGCAATTTCTTGTTTGTTTGTTTTAACTCTGAACTATATTCTGGCTGAGTTCCTGTGTTTCTTGCTTTTCATTATATGACTCAGTTTTCCAAAGGCAATAGTTCCACTAGGAAGATAAGGTGAAAAGGCAACTGAAATAATACAACATGTCATCAAAATAAAATGTGGTACAATTTTAGTTTATTGTTACTCAGGGAGTTCCATTTCAGTGCCTTTCTCGCTGTGCCCAAAAGAAAGATAAACTAGTGAGCATTGATACTTCTGGTCAGAAATTTCAGTTGTACAACATGCTGGCATATACATGTTGTTTATACAAGAGAAAAGCAAAAATACACTCCCTATAGACAAAAGACCATTAGCCTTAAAACTTTCATTACTTCTAGATTCTTGATATCCTGCAGACAAAAACTTACATTCTTTCCCAAGAAAAAAAGCCTTGATTTTCTAGCAAAAGATGCACAGCTTCCTCACAGTACTGCAATTTAAAAAATTACCTCAGTCAAGGCTTTAATATGCTTTTGGTGCCGCTGTGTAGCACTTGGTACAATTCTGAAAGCTTTGTAATGGTCAATTAACTTCATTGATAAACTTAGAAAACACCAGCTTTTTGTGGAAGTGGCACTCAGGAGTAGCAACTCCTGTTATTACAGATCTGTTCTGCATACCTGCCAGAGACCACAATCAGGGTTTGAGGGTCTGTTGCTTTTGACTGTAAAGTTTGCAGTCTGTCTGCCAAGAAATCAATACCTGAGCTGAGATAAACTGAATTAGGAAACTGAATTAGGAAATAATAGGAAACAGCAGGAGATGAGTGCACAGCAAACTAAGATGCTTTCTTCTGTCAACTCTTTGACAAGTTCTTTCAGACTTTCCACAAAATGTCTACAAAGACCAAAGATAAAAGCAAATTACTTGGACTCAAATCCAGAAAGTATACTGTGCTTTCTGCAATAAGGAATGCTTTTTCAAGACTCAGTAATGGCCCCCCAGTTTCCTGGAGTAAAGCAACTATTTTTTTTTTTTCTTTTTTTTTTTTTCTTTTTTTTTTTAATGATTATTTAAACTAGGTGTTTTATAGAAATGCAAACTGATGGAAAAGTATAATTTCATTAACTACCACTCACTGGATGGAGAGCTGGATCTCAAAAGACTTAACAGATAAGGGGGGAGAGAAGGAACTGTCATGTAAGCAAAATAATCAAAAAGCAAAATAAAAATTAAGTAGCTATCAAAAAAGAAATACTTTCTTTTCATTATTTCCACAGACGCAATTTCAATCAATTATCATAAAGCTTTTCCAGTATTGAATGCTTTGTTGGCAGCTTAAAGCACTGCAAACTTTGAATAAATCTCTATGCAGGACTAACTTCCACGTTTACTATGCACTCAGCCGTGATGACAGAGATAAGAGCCTGACTGATTCCTCTCTGACCATGGGCCCAGTTCTGTTACATTCAGACCAGCATAAATTTGGAATAGTTCAGTTAAAGATAAAGAAATTACTTTAAATTGATACTGAAGTAATTCAGAGTGAGCCCTGATTCAAAATTCATGTATTGAATACAGACAAATATGCAGGGCTTTACTCATTGAGCAGTGAATAAAAATAAATATCTAAAGTATTGGTTAACTAACATTTGTTTAATGTTCTATCCATTGATAAATAACATTGGCATTGACAGCAATTGTACTCCTTGCTTTCTTGCTCCATGCTGCTGTGATAATTATTGTTTCAAAGTAAAAGTTAGTCTTTTTCCATCCTTCAAGAGATACTATCCACCATATGAATTGTACTATTATCTAAAGCATATTGAAGTCCATTATAAAAACTCCTGTGGCCATCAGAAAGCTTTAGATCAGTTTCTGAACAGGCCAGGGTTCTTGCGGAAAATAATAGTGTGAGATCTTGTAATTATGTCTGAATATATAATGCCTGTGCATAGGGGGTACATTTGAAAGAACCATAGAATCTCAGAATGGCTGAAGTTGGAAAAGACCTCTGGAGATCAACTAGTTCAACACCCCTGCTCAGAGAAGGGTCAATTACTCAGAATCACACAGAACGTGTGTGAGCATTAGAGCATGTTTCCCCAAGGCCATGTTAGAACATAACTTTGACTTTATTTCTTTAGTTTTAAATGACTGACTTTCCCAGTTTAATGTTCTCTTACACAAAACTTTGTACTACATTTTACTCTGTAATTATGGGATCATTTGCCAAACTTTTGTGGCCTCTTGTCAAGAGAGTAGAATCCTGTTGTGCATTTTACATTTAATATTATAATTTTTTTTTTCACTGAACAAGGCATCAGCATTTTGAGTTTAAATGCAATCTTGGAAATTATTGTAATATGCTAAACTAATTTTGACCTTTCTAAGGTTCTATATTTTGATTGCAAAGTACTCCACTTCTTTAACATGAGTCAGTGAGACTGCAATCAATGGAGAACAGAATTAAACAGAACTAATGTAAAATAGATATCTTTTGGAAAGGTAGGTAGAGACATACCACCAGAAGTTGTCCAAAGACCTGCCAGAAACATAGCACTCAGCTTTGCTGTCAAACATCACTGTTGAGCATTAATGAAAGTGGGACACTCAATACACACCTAGGTTTCTATGCAGATAACGCCCAATTCTTGTCCCACGGACTTTAATGGAATTATTGCTACAACTTGTAGAGTCCATAAAAATGTACAGAACTTCTCCATTCGATCTTTTCACCATTTCCTAGATATTTTTTAGCTGACATCCTGTTACATCCCTGTTCTTGTGAATCTGTTTTTTTTTTTCAGTTGAGAGCTATATGTTAATAACACTGATTACAAGAGATTGATTGTTGTTGCCTATGCATATCTGATAGCTATTCTTGGTAAGAATTACTTTTTAATTAAAACCATAGCTTTTCTTACTACATACTATTAGTTGAATATAAATTAGAGTAGACTTCATGCTGTTACTTCTTCTGGCCATTGCAAAGCCAGAAATACATGGAGCAATCTCCAGGGTTTCTGCCTGTTCAATGAGGCTGTTTTCCTTGGATCAGAGAAGTAGAGGAACCAAATACAGGCAGGATTTTAAAGTTAGTCCTAATATTAATCTTCATCTTCCATTTCCTTATAAAGAGATAGGGTGACATTTGTTCCAAGGGTGGTGTTTTGTTTCTTCTATTTCTTTATTTTGATGAGGTCCTTGGTTTGAGCACATTGTCAATTTTCACAAAACTTTGAAGTGACTGCAATGTTTTCTATGAGTAAGGTATATTATCATATGCTAGAATGAAAAGTTCAAATTTATATTAGTTTTTTAGTGTCTATTAAGTACTTTATTGTATGAAAGCTTAATGTATGTTAAAAAAAAAGTAAAATCAGATTTAAATTCTAAAGACCAGAACAGTCTGAACTATGTAAAGTGAAAAAGTATCTACATTTTAGAAAGACAGCTTGTGAATCAGTTTTCCAGTTCTAGGTGATCTGAGTCTCACACATCACTGAAACATTTCAGTATCTCTTGGATTACTGAAATTTTTGTGGTGGGAAGAATAAATAAACCAGCAAAGAACAGTGACTAACAGTGACCTAAAAGTAGTGAGGGACAGTCTGTGTCATCTTATTTGAAGTGATGTGTCAGACCACAGCTTCCACTGAGAAGGCTCTGTTATCAATCAGTAGCCTTGTTAGCAATCTCAGTGGGCAGACTAATTAATGATGCTGCTTTGCATAGATTTGTGGGATGAGTAGGAAATGGATATAGCATAATTAAACTATTGTAAAGTCTTTGTTTTGAACTATTACTTCTAAAAAAGTTGGTGGATATGCAAGTTTAATAAAAGCTAATACTTTTGCATGAATTTACCTTGTACCTATTAATTTTTGAAGTACAAATGTCAAATACTCTGTTAGATGCTGCTTTTGGATGTTATGTTGGGTTTGTGTGTGGCTGGGTTTTGGCAGTGGGGGAGGAGTACAGGGGTGGCTGCTTTAAGAAGCTTCTAGAAGTTCCCCTGACTCCAAGTCAAATCCTCCTTTGGCCAAGGCTGAGCCAACCAATGCCTCTTGAATAACATGTTTAAGAGGGGAAAAAACTACTAGCAATTTTTTTGTGGGGAGTGGAGGAAAAGAGTGGGATGTGAGAGAAACAACCATGCAGATACCAAGGTTAGTGAAGAAGGAGCAGGGGAGGCACATCAGAGCAGAGATTCCCCTTTGGCCTATGGTGAGATGGCAGGTTAAGTCCCTGCAGCCTATGGAGGTTAACAGGAGGTGCAGGTCCCTGCCTGCAGTCTATAGAGGACCCCATGCTGGAGCAAGTGTCTGTGCTCAAGGAGCTATCCATTGCTGAGAGGACTACTCTCCACAGAAGAGACCTATGCTGAAACAGTTTGTGAATTGCTGCAGCCCTGTGAGGAGAAGAGTGTAAGAAGCAGGAGAAGAGCAGGAGAAGAGTGTAAGAAGTCCTCCACCTGAGGAGGAAGAAGCAGTAGAACCTTGTGTGACAAACTGACCACAACCCCCCTTTGACATTATCCTGTGCTGCTGGGGAGCAGGAGGTAGAGAAATCAGTAGCAGAGCTGAGCCCAGGAAGAAGGGAGATGTGGGAGGAAGGTGTGTTTAAGATTTGGTTGTATTTCTCATTATCCTACTCTGATATGATTTGTAAACTGGTGGTGATATTGTTGTTTAAATAAAATTGATATTGTTTCCCCAAGTAGTGTCTGTTTTTTGTCCATGACCACAACCGGTGGGTGTGCCCACCCTGTCCTTGTCTCAACCTTTGAGCCTTTTGTTTTATTCTCTCTTCTCCATCCCACCAGGGAGTATGAGAGAGTGAGTGTTTGTGTGTTGTTTTGTTGCCAGCCGGATGGGGCTCAACACACATCACAACAGATGTATGTGCTGTGAATTAAGTAGTGAACAGCATTTCTTATAGCCTTTAACTTATAACACAGAATGGGAACAAGCTTGCCTAGTGAGTGTTTCCCAGTCTGCATTTTGCTGGGTGTCAACCACAGTGGCTTCAGCCCTCAGCATCCATGAAGGCATGAAGTACAATGATGCTGGCCATCCCCTCCACAGGTGGGGCTAGGGATACATATTACTGTCATGGGAAGTATTATAATAACTCAGGATGTTGCTGCTTAGAAGTAATTTGTCAGCAGGTCAATATTCTTACCTTAGCAGACACAATGTTACATTTCACTGACTCGCTCTGACTGTTTTCAAGTTTCACATTTTTTATGTTGGACTGCAGGATTAAACTAATTATATTGAGTAGAAGATTACAAAATTCCTTGTGTACTTCAAAAGCAGATGGGTTCTGCAGTTTAGACATCCACAAAATGGAATGTATATCAGTTTCTAGGAAAAAATAATGTGCATTTAAAAGAAATATTATCTCCAAACATATATATTAAAATAGCACCTTCCCAAAGTGCATCAAGGAGTACAGCACAGACCATGTTGGTGTTCCTGTTCTAAATCACTGGCTTCAGGCGCTTCATTACATTATGCCAAACATCGAGTTTATCAGTGTGATGTTATTTTGCCTGATGGCAGAGGGATAATTAAATGAGGATTTTTAGAGAGAAAAGTAAGGAAAAAAATGAAAAAGGGAAAAAAAAAAAAAAAATTAAGCTCCTTAGTGAGGGAGGCACAGTTAACCGGCTGATATCCCTACCTGGCTCCTTCTAAGCTACAGAGGTTTAATCTTTGCAGTCCTAAGGCCAGGATCAAGGATTCTGAGCCACTGACCTAGAAAACACCAAGGAATCTGAAGCAGTTGTTTGCAATTGCTTGAAGGCAATCTCAGACATTCAAGCAGCCAGAAAGTGCTGCAAGAAGGCCACCATCTTAACCCCTGAGTCCCTAGGATGAACGAAACTCATCAAAGCTTGCAAAGAAGGATGAAAACTCGGGCAAAAGATGATAAAACTAGCCTGTGGCTCCTGCATGAGCAAATAATATATGTTTTTATCTAAACAGATGGAAAAGTCACAAATTGTGTCCATCAAAGAACACAATACAGATAACAGTAAATGTCACTTATGGTAGTAACCATAGTGCCTACCTTTTTGATTAACCCAGTGCCTTTTGAAGTTTGGAGATGAATATAGTAGCTAGCTCTTTCACAGCCACTTGATTGTTCTAGCTGCTCTGCAATCTAGTCCCTTTAAGCTTACTTATTATGGTGGACTGTATTTTGTGCAGCAGAGCTCTCAGACAAAAGAAAAATACTGGCTTCAGAGCAATTCATGGATGAGGAAAGTAGTACATGCAGCTGAAATGTACTTATAAAAATCTGCCCATGTTTCCTTACAAATTTGGGACATACTGCGCCCAAAGTTTTCCAAGAAGTAGTCAATCTTAGAAATGCTAGTGATATTAGACAAAGGGATTATGATACAACTCAAAAAAACCCCAAAAACCAAACCCAGTCCTTCTGATGTTTTTCAACTATTTTTATCAAGTAATCTGGAGCTGTAGACAGCCCATCAACAAACTAACCATGTAATAGGCCTGGAGGAAACTCCAGAGCTGCCAGAGGAACCTGCCAAGGAGACAGATATCACTGGGAATGTTTAGGTCATAGCTTAGCTGACACTCCAGAAGGCTGTGTCATCATTCAGTGAGATTTGGACAGACTGGAGAATTGGACAGAGGGGAACCTCATGAAATTCAACAAGGACAAGTGTAGAGTCCTGCACCTGGTGAGGAATAACCCCATGCACTGGTACAGGTTATGGGATGACCTGCTGGAAAGCAGCTCCACAGTGAAGGACCTTGGATTTCTGGTGGAGAATAAGTTAACCATGAGACATCAGTGTGTCCTTATGGCCAAGAAGGCAAATGGTATTCTGGGGTGCATGAAGAAGAGTGTGGCCAGCAGGTCAAGGGAAGTTCTTCTTCTCCTCTACTCTCACCATATCTGGAGTATTGTGTCCAGTTCTGAGCTCCCAAGTTCAAGAGAGACAGGGAAATACTCGAGTCCTACAGAAGGTTACGAGGATGATTAAAGGACTGGAACATGTCTTGTACGAGGAAAGGCTGAGACACCTGGGGCTGTTTAGTCTGGAGAAGAGAAGGCTGAGAGTTCTTTTTAATATTCATAAATATCCAAAGGACAGGTGTCAAGAGGATGGGGCCAGCCTCTTTTCAGTGATGCCCAGAGACAGAACAAGGGGCAACAGGAACAAACAAAGGAAGTTTTAACCTCAAATCAGGAAAAATGTCTTTACTGTGAGGGTGACAGAGCATTGGAACAGTCTATCCAAAGAAGTTGTAGAATCTTTTCTGAAGATATTCAAAGCCCACCTGGATGCATTTCTGTGCAACCTGCCCTAGGTGAACTTGCTTTGGCAGGGGAGTTGGTCTAGATGATCTCCAGAGGTCCCTTCCAACACCTACCATTCTGTGATTAGCTACCGGGTCCCAGGGCTGACACCAAACAAGAGAAGGAAGGGGATAATGTATCATCTTACTTTTCTGAGTTAGCAGCCTCTACATCAATCTAATGCAACTCTCTTGCCATTTGAAGTAAATAGTTATATGTCTTTGTATTTTTTTCCCAAGCTAAAACATGTATGCATGTAAGGGAATGAAGATTCTAGCGCTTAAAAGTAAAAATGTTTATTATTGAGTACTACTGCTGTATATTCTTAGCTTTCAGCATCAAAGTTTGAAAGTGGAAGTATTCAAGACCAGATTGGATGGGGCTTTCAGCAACCCTATCTAGTGGAATATACCCCTGCCCATGGCAGGAGGGTTGAAACTAGATGATCTTTAAGGTCCCTTCCAACCCAAACCATTTTATGATTCTATGAAATGAAACTTTCTATGCTGGTTATGTTTGGATCTCATGACTTAGTAACTATTTGGTTGTCCATAAGGATAAAATAAGTAGACCATGGAGCCGTTATGGAGTTAAAGCTCTACAACAACTTTTTGGCATTCAGAAGTGTCCCAAATCACAGTGTTGGTATACAGAGAAAGTCTGTTTCATTCACTGTCTGGGTTTTAATCAGTCATGAGGCAATACAAGTAAATTCTGGAATGCTTTGAACTCTTTGATCAATGATGCCTCATTCACACAGTAATTTTCACTCCCTGGACAGTAATATTCTGTTTATCCTCATATTTTCCATGGTTATCCTTCACTCTGGTACTGTAGATAAGTGTGACTCAAACTTCATTCACCTGGAAAGCATATCTGAAATAAAACATTAGTTCAGAGAAAGGCCTAGCCTGATATATTGTTATACTGCTTAATAGCTGAGTCTTGTCTGTAGACCTTAAAAAGTTTTTGTGCTTCTGATGCACACAGGGGTTAGACTCAGCAGATGATGCAACAGAGATTTCTATCAGTTAAACACAGGTCTAAGCCCATTCTGAATTAAAGATGGTTTCCTTCAGAGATCCTGTTCAGGATTGGGCAGAGAGCCACCACTCTTTGTAAGGTGAGAAGCCAGATGTGTTGGGTGAGCTGGCACAGCTTCTGAGCAGGACTCAACTTCTTGCTAGATATAAAGAGAGTGTCAGGACATAGCTACTCCTTTTTGTCTCCATTTCTCTTACACCATGTTGTTCTGTTGCCCCATATGTAATTTAATGCTCTGTGACATACGTAAATAAGTGTCTTCAAAAATAGACACTCAAGTTTCTCTATTCTGCCACTTGAAATACTATTATACTGTGTTTTTCCTCCTCTGCCACATGCAAGCTTTGCCTAATCATAGTCCGGTATTTACCATGCAAGATGCACTTTGTTCTTCCTCAACTATGGAAGATAAAGCTAAAGCTAATCAAGAAACTTCAAACACTAAGTTAACTGTATTTCCCTAAACTGCCAATTAGAACTGAAGCAATCTTATTGTTATTTTCACTTTTGTGAAGAAAATGAGAAGAGGGTTTGGCCATTTTGTTTTGGTTTTATACGTACAGCATAAAAGGAATGGTGTATTGATTGACAGTGTGTTGAATATGATCCAGTTGTGTACCCAGGTGGCTAAGAAGGCCAATGGCAACCTGACTTGTATCAGAAATTATGTGACCAGCAGGAGTAGGGAAGTAATCCAGCTCCTGTACTCGGCACTGGTGAGGCCCCACCTTGAGTAGTAGGTGCAGTTTTGGGCACCTTAATACAAAAAGGACATGGAGGTGCTGGAGCAGGTCCAAAGGAGGGCAACAAGGCTGGTGAAGGGTTTGGAAAACATACCCTATGAGGAGCAACTGAGGGATCTGGGGTTGTTTAGTCTGGAGAAGAGGAGGCTGAGGGGAGACCTTACTGCTCTCTACAAATACCTGAAAGGAGGTTGTAGCCAGAGCAGGGTTAATCTCTTCTCACTGGTGACAGGTGACAGGACAGGAAAAATGGCCTCAAGTTGCTCCCAGGTAAGTTTAGGTTGGATATCAGGAAAAGCTTCTTTACAGAGAAGGCTGTTAAACACTGGAACAGGCTCCCCAGGGAAGTAGTTGAGTCACCATCCCTGAATGTGTTTAAAAACTGTTTGGATGTGGTGCTCGGGGACATGATTTAGCAGTGGGTTGTCAGAGTTAGTGTATTAGGGTTAGGTTGAAGTTGGACTCGATGATCTTGAAGGTCTTTTCCAACCTGAGCAATTCTGTGATCCTGTGAAAAAGTAAGATTAAAAAGAAGTTGGAGTAAATAGAATATTTGTGAACCTGAGAGTTTATTACTAATTTATTGACAGATCCTGCCCATTTAAACTAACCATACTATAACCCACTCAATGGAAGATGGCCTGTTATTAGGAACCAACCTATGATACCAGATCTACAACCTCTGGTTTAGTCACAAAGTGACTGCGTTTGAAGAGTCCTGATGCTTAAAAGGTGGGGAAAAATTCTGTAGTGCCCAGAGAGATGGTTTTTCTTCCTCTACAGCATCCGTTCTCTGCCTTTAAGGTTTTTATTACTGTGGTTATCAGGGACTGAGACATCAGCATCTGTAGCTCCTTTCCGCCCTCTGCTTGTTCTCTTTTGAAAAAAAGAGAGATTTATTTTTGCTGGCTTAATAAGAATATATTTTCAGATTTAAAAGAAAGAAATCCAAGATCTGTGTAAGCTGTAGCTGAGAGCTAACTCAGAATAGAATATGGCCTTAATATTTTTCTTTCAAAGTAAACACAGATATTTTCAAATAGAGGAAAAAAGCCAGTAATTCTGACTCATCTTTTTTTCTTAAACTGATATAATTTCACTTGGCTTCATATGGAGGGAAAGAATAAGGGAAAATAAGTAGGATAAACATAGATGCAGCAACAGAAACTCATCATTTCATTTACCATAAATGTTCCTTATTGAGCTTTTCATATTCTCTGTTTGAAGGTTCATGTGGCCCCATTTCACGTCCCTCATTTCAATGATTTTGGAGTCTTTTTCTTTTTTTTTTTTTCCCCCAAGAGATGCTATCTCTTTTCTATATGGTATTAAACATATGTTGTTTAATACTTACTAGAATATTTTGGACCAGCTAAGCATCAGTCAAATCCTTTTATCATAAAAGTCTATTCTAGAAAGATCACCTTATTCTAAGGTTACTAAAATGAAAGCAAGAGCCCTTGCACATTAGACCTTTTTTTTCCAAAAGATTTCCATTTTCTTCTCCAGACCTGCCACTTTTCTTGCTAGTTGTATTATGAAAAGCTGTGCTTATAGCAGACCTATTGTAGAATGAATAGAGAAAATGCTTTGCTACAAGGCAGTAGCTAATTCACTATTCTTCAGGGACTGATATTCATCTATCCTTCAATAAAAGCTAATGGTTAAATAGACCCAATGCACTCAGCTAATCTAGGAAGAGGCTGATGGCTGGGGGTTGGGATTCAAAGTTCATGCTGAACTGCTATTCCTGAAGACAAAGATATTCTTACCTTTGCCTTAGAAAAAGATGACAATGTTACAAAAAAACTATCAGATGGCTTTCATTCTCAAATACATGGTTTTATGAAAAAGGACCTATTGCATATGGAAAAAGTTATATTTTATTAATATTTGAACATGCATTACTTTTATATTTTTTTCTTTTTAAGGGATGTGAATATTTAAACAAAGGAATTACATTTTAAATAACTTTCTGTCTAGTCTTTTGCTTGAATTCCAACACCCTTAAGAAGATAGAATGATTTTTTTTTCATGAAAAGCAATTTTAGCAAAGCACTCCCATAAGGAAGGGAGATGACAACACCATGTTTCCCTCTGTATAACTACCATTCCAGTTAAAGGTACTGCTATGCTGTGCATATCAAACAGTCCTCTGCAAGAAGGAAAGCTCACTTGAGAAATCAGCAATGAAAAACAAAAGCCCACAACTAACACAACAGACTACACAAGGGCAGAGCAAATTTTTATAAGAACAGTTATGACTTAAAATACAATATATAGCAAATCACGTGGTTTCTGGACAGTTGCTGCAGCTGTGCGTGAGTGCAAATACATCACCAAGTCTTTTAATAGATAACCTAAAAGTATTGTGTCTGTGCTGCAGGACATTAACTTAGCCATACTGTGAATGAGCCTGAAAATAAAATGACCTGAATATATAGATGTATTATTTAACTATGGGACTTTTGGTCATAAAGATCTAATTCTGGTCCCCACAAAAACAGCAGCAAAGCTATCGCTGGCTTCACCAGAAACAGGATGCGATAGTAATTAGGATCAGAGCTGAAACTGCTGGCTTCTGTCCTTATTCCAAGACCTTCTCACAGTGCAGGTGATGAAACGGCGTATACTGTAACAAAATGTCACACCTCTGCACACAAGCTGATCGCTGGCAGAACAGCTGTGTTTTCTCAAAAACACAGGGCCAAGATTGGATACATGCCTCATGAGAGGCCTTGAAGATTTGTATCTTTCCACAAACTCAATACTGCCAATATTTTTTCTCTTCCTGAATCTATCTCCTCATTTACCAGTTAGAGAAATATACATACGTATGCATATATTTTATTTCACAGGGCTTTGTGCACTTTTTCAGTGTTGATATTTTAATCCCATTTTAAAGGATATTTGATGATAGGGCATCATCTTTCTATCTGAGGCTAGACTACATCCCTCTCAGTCCAGAGAGAAGTACTACAGTGCTATGACAGCAGGTCTTCTTTCCCTTTAGCATGCAGCAGTGAGGAAATCTGGGGACAAATACAATCTTGAAATAATCTGAAAACCATCTGTTTGCCTCAAGAAGCTCAGGAAAGGGGAATCCCTGTGTACTGCATATTGGCACCAAGTGGATTGAGCTGTTCATGGGTTTAGGGATGGGATACAGGCATTCAACAGATCTCCTATATAGTTTTTGTGCAGATCTCTCAGTCCTTGTTACTGTAGAACTGATGGCGTAGTAGTTCATCAGTGCAATGTCATGTCGAGCCCAAGTAGTCAATGCTGGTGACGTACCTGAGACAATACATCAAACCGATGGAAATGGTTAAAGAACAGCATTTTTAATGAGCTGTCCAACAGCTTTTAGATTATTAAATGAGCTCATGGCAGCTGCTCCATGTATGAAAACAGAAGCGTGTTTTGATATCTGAGATAAATTTGCTATATATTACTGCTTTCATCTGAAAGCTATCTCAGCATCTCTTTATAATAAGGGTCAAGGTCTGTTAACAATAATTTGAGAGGTATTTATATTTACATTCTTCTATACAATTAATTAGGAAAGACATACATTTTACACTCATAAATAGGTCAAACATAGTTTCAGACATCACAAAATTGGTCCAGAAATAAAATTTCCCATTATATTTTCATAATATGGTAGGCTAGCTTTTGTTCACAGATACCAAAGTTTTATGTAGGCAGCCTTGGCTGAGCAGCTTATCAGGGAGTAAGGGCTACCATGACAGGCACTCACTAGGCAGTGTAGTCCAGTTACACTACTGTTAATAGTGTGGATGGGACCTGGCTGTTTGTACTGCCACCTCTTGAAAAACAAGTCAAAGCAAGTAAAGTAACTCAGTGGTGGTGGTACCTGGACATTGTCAATGATGGTTGTGTAAGGTGAGGACTTAATGCTCCATGGTATTTACATTCTTGATGCCCTCAGCTCTGACAGGATGATAATTCAGGAAATGAAGACTGTGAATTCATTACATCCCGTCTCTCATATTGTCAGTGCAGGCACACCAGCACATGTTTCTAACTAACCCTATCATTGAAAAGCTCCCTCATTTATTTCTTTCTTATTGCACATTACATTTCTAATAGCTGTTTACTATATTATAATCTTCTATTGTCACAGCTTAGTGAGCATTGTTCTGGCAAAGACTGTAGTAGAAGGTACTGTCACACCCAGCACAGGCAGTATGGAGAGCCCGACTTTCTGCTCCAACCTGCTAAAAAAGACTTGCCTCTCAATCTTTCCACCAAGAGAGTTTTCAAAGGTGTTAGAAGTGAACAATCTTCCCCTTCTGTTCGTGAACATTCAGCAAGTCAATTCCTTCAAATATGCTGCTGAGACAGACTTCTTTAAAGAGTAATCACCGAGGGCTGTGATTGATCTGTATCACTCAGCAGTTTATGAGTATGTGCCATTTCATTTTCTCATAGTGTCATTTTTTTGCTAAATTTAAGCAACTCTGAAGAATTAAAATAGTTGGAGGGTTCTCTGACTGTCTTCTCAATCAATTATACTGAGTGATTACAAGTGGAAAGGCCTGAGCCATTCAAATGTACTGTTTTCCACTGAAGAAACACTACAAAATGCAGATGAGGTATTTGATATATGACAAAAATCATTATGAAAAACAGAACTTGGAGTACAAAATGGTCAATATATGAGGAGAATACCTGGTGGAAAAAAATACTTCTCTCCATAAATACATATTACATTTCTTTTTGCCTCTTCTGCTTTTGTAGAAACTGCCTCCTCTGCTTTTTAAATGTCATCCATATTTATCAGACTGCATGGTTCTTGACATTTAGGAATATTTTTTCATCAAACTGTAACTGAAGCTTTGACAAAGGGTACTAATTATCAAGGGACTGGATTTTTTTTTCATTTTTTCCCCCTTTTTTAAGGAGCAGCAAGCTATAGAGAAAGTGTGAATTATTAGTTACTTGCAATGTTCCTGTAGCAGTCTACCTTCCTTTACTGTTGTAATATAGCTAGAAATAAGAACTAAAATGTTTGCTGAAGCATGTACAAAATGCAGAAGGAGTTGAATAACCAGATTTTAAATGACAGAAGTCATTAGGTTACTTACTGAAGTAAAAAGAGTTACCACTTGTTACAGCAACATACAATCTCTATTGAAGGAAATGTTATGAATATTTTTAAGTGTAAATACTGATTACTCACCAGTGATGATTCCATTAACTATGGGATGTATAAGTTGTACACCATCATGCTACAGCAACTGAAAATTTTCAGCATGAAAATTTGAGAAAATGCTCTGTTAATAAACAGAAGGCTCCATTTTTTATAAAGTCCATGTACACAAAAAGTTATTCGTGTTGGAAATAATCTATTTTCTTGTCCCTATTGGCAGTAAGGACATATTGGACCCTCATCAGAAAATAATGATTGTTTTTCACAAATCCCTTTCATGATCCTCCAAATGAAGCCTAATGTAAGCGTATAGATAGACATCTGAAATCTATTATTCATCTATTTTCAGTTGCCTAGCAATGGCACAACTGCAAAGGAAAGAACAGTATGTGGTGTGCAATACATTTTTTTGTTGTTGTTATCAATACTTGTGTCTGTATAGTTCTTCATTATGATCTTACCTGTCATCACATATAAATTATTTGATTTCCTTAATTTGTCAAACCCAAGCCACTTAGCTTGAATTGAGATTTTTATCTAAGGAATAAATATAAGATATTCCCATTACAAAATCAGTTTTAATTTTGTTATGATATCAAAGCATGCTTTGAATACATGCTCCATGAACTCATCTGTGTTAATAGTAATGCTTAGGTCAGACTATCTGAACCAATTTTATAAAACTTAAAGGCTAACACAACTTCTATGTCTGACTTAGCCTTCTCTTAATGTCATTAATTGCAAATTCACACACTGTCTTCACCTGCTGTTTATCTAACCACAATTTCTAAGTAAAAAATGAGGCCAGTCCTACTAAGACCTCAGGGGAACCCAGTGCCAAGTAGTTATCTGTGACAGCAGAAAAGAAATAGACACTTAGGTTTTCCTAAGACTCAGCATTTTCTATACAGTGAGCTTTACTGCTCGTCACTCCTGTCTATCATACACATAATCCTTATTAATGTTTTCATGTTACATTTTTAAATCATCATATATTTATGAAACAGAAAGGAAAGGAAGTATAGTGCTGTCCCTGCAAAGAAGGCACAGCAGATCACCCCAGCCTGTTTTTGCATATGAATTTGCAACATTCTTTTCCTCCCTAAGAAAAAAATGCATAACTAACCT
>JAAGNO010007932.1:0-18235 GCA_033439905.1 Ceryle rudis
GAGGGGGGAGGGGGGAGGGGGGGGGGGAGGGGGGGGGGGGGGGGGGGGGGGGGGGGAGGGGGGGGGGGGGGAGGGGGGGGGAGGGGGGGGGGGGGGGGGGGGGGGGGAGGGGGGGGGGGGAGGAGAGGAGAGGAGAGGAGAGGAGAGGAGAGATCCTTTTACTGCCAACAGCCACTTTCACCTTATCCACTCAGCACAGCATTTTTTGTGGGAAGGAAGGATCATAAAACGCGTTCAGAGGGAAGAAATAAAGCAACCAAGCAGCCGACAATAAAACCCCCATTTCCTTACGGAAGGACAGCTTGATTTTAATGGCAAGGAGCATATGCTGCTCCCGGCAGCTCCTCAGCATCTCTGAAGACAGTCAGGCGGTGGATCAGCAGAGCTGTCAGTCCTCCCGGCTGCCATGAGAGGGACCTTCACCGCTGTGCCAGGCACCCATCCCACACTGGAAGCCCTTCTCCAGAGTGGGAAATGACCATGGTTTGCACCTCCTTCCTCCAACAGGAGTTAAAAACATGGACCAGCAGCCAGACTGCCAGGTGAGAGAGGACACCAACACTTTGAGCTTCTAGGAGGGAAAGGAGAAGGGCTGGCTTCACCCAGCTCCCATCAAACCCAGCAAGAGAAACCTCTGTGGTTTCCATCGCTCCCAACGTTCCTTTGGTCCCTGCGAGCTGGCACAGAGGGCTGCTTCCTCACACCCCCAGCACAGCTCCTTCTGCCCACTCTTGGCTCCCTCCTAAACACAGATAAAAAGCAACACAAAAAAAGGTCCTTCACATTAAACCACTTTGTTTGAAAACAAACTCAAAACATCCCGGTTCATCTTGCAGGAAAGAAAAGGATAGTATGTGGTACGGGAAAATACAGATCCGATGAGGAGAAAGGTCAACTGCACGCTCATCCTCGAGGAGCACTTGCCCCATCCAACAGCCCATGTAGAGTTTTTGCTCCGTTCCCAAATTCCTGCTGCACACCCCTGGGGAGAGGTTGTTCCTCTCCGGCAGTTTGGGATTAGCAGCCATCAGGGAGTTTAGAAACCAGCCCCAAGCAAAGGAAATAAAACAACCGGTAAGAGCGAGGCAGAGAGAAGCGATTTGCTGCAGGAAGTGAAAGCCTGTAAGTCTGTGGGTTTTTTCACAGACATCCCCCCAAGGTTTTGTCATATTAATCTCTTAATGGGTTTATGGTAATTGTACACTGGGCAACATGGAGCGGGCGAGCCTTCTGCTGGGGAGTGCTCTTGTGCAGGGGTAAAGCACGAACCGAGAAGATCAGCTTCAAATCCCTGGCGCAGGCAGAGCCCTGACTGGAGCTGGACCAGATGCTGCCCACGGTGCAGAGCTGCACAGCCCCGGAGAAGGGGACTGGATGAATCGGAAGGGCCATCAGAAAATCACAGCAATGTTTTAACCAGCCCAGTACTACACCAGCGGCAGAACAACAGCGGGGAGAGAATTGCTGGAAAGAAGACAACAAGACTTGTGCTAACGCTGGGCTGTACACACAGCTTGGGCAGCCCAGGCTGTGTTTCCAGCTCTACCACTGACTGTTCGCATGACCGCAGGCAAGTCACCAAGGACAGATTTCTCTCCCTTTAACGTACTCTGACATGCAAAAGATCCCACAAGCTGGGCTGCCAAAGCTCCCTCGTCTTGCAGCTACCAGCTCCAGACTGCTGGCACAGCAGCAGCTGCTCCATGTCACGACAGGGAGCACGGACCCAGACCATGCTGGTCGCACTGGCACTGCCACTTCCCCCTCTGTGGATGTGCATGGGAAAGGATGGGGCACAAGGCAGCACGCAGAAGAGAAGACACGTGCTCCCCCCCCCGGACCACAGCCTCTTACCTGCTTCTTCTTCAGCTTGGAGATCTGCTGCTCCACCATGGTGATCTCGCGGTCCACGCGGTCCATGTTCTGAATGAGCTCCTCCTTCGACAGCCGGGCTGGCAGCAGGTCCAGCTCGGCATCGGGGTGAGCAGGGCTCACGGGTGACACAGGTTCCAGTTTGCCAGGCAGGCCACGATCCTAGGAAGCATAAAACAACCAGGTCAGCTCTTTCCCTGAAGACTTCGGATCCTTCTCTCATCCTCCCACGCCAGCCGCCACAGCTCCCTGGCCCATTCCCAGCCCTCTGAGACACACACCCCTCAAAAAACCTGATAGACTAAGCAACACCAGCTGCCAGATCACAGCACCGCAGTGCTCTGCAACCTCCAGCAACTCCAGAGAGCACCAGGTTAGTCTCCCAGGGACGTGACAGCAGCTCTTCCTCCTGCCAAAGCCTGGGAGGCTCCCACCACCTTCAGTGCTATCTGCATTCCTACAGGATCAATAAACCCATCCATATTCAGGAGCTTCCTGGCAGCTCCGTCCCTTCACATCTCAGCAGCCAGCTCAAGACTACATCTTCTCCACAAAAATGAGGTAGACACAGACACGTCCTCCTCTTGACAGCCACGGCCGTGCTGGAGGGAAGAGCAGCATTAACCATGCTGAAAGAGAAGGGGCTACAAGGGCAGCTCCTGGGAGGAAAGAGGGGTCCCATCTCCCTCATGGAGGTCCTCACCCATCTCTTGTTAAATTCTGAAGGAACTCTGAGCGTCGGATGTCAAATCCAGCCAGCCAGAAATGGAGAGAAAGGGGTTACGCAAGGTCAGCTGAGATTAAAATAGACTGAACTAGTGAAAATCAGCTTTTTGCAAATTTCAGGTAAAGAGCCTCTTCACAAAACAAGACCCTTCAAGTCAGAGACTGGACGGATCAGCATAACCTCCATGGCCACCACAGGGAGCAGTTCTAATGACCACGAGCTGGAAGCAGAGGGAAAACATTGAAATATTCTGCTTTGCCTCCAGCAACGCAACAACTTCGCCGATCCCAACAGGGTGGTATCTCACGAGCATCTCAGAGCCACACCACCTCAATCTGCACACCATTCTTCAGCTCTCCAGCTCCAAGTGAAGGACCCCATCTCCTGTGAACGCAAGCTCGATGCCTGGATGAGTCTGCCCACCACTGATGAACACACGTGGGATGAAGCAGCTGTTTAACAGCCACCGGCCACGCAGATGGGCACGGCGGCACACCAACAGCCTTCCCTGACCCAGGATGCTCCTCTCTGGCAGCTACCCAATACCTTCATTAAGAGTTTATCTCCTCATTTGCTTCTCCAGTGGATGGGTTCCTTTTGCCGGAGGGGATGGGAAGAGCCACTCAGTTTGTAACCATAACCCACGGCCAGGCTGGGCAGCCGGCACACTGCAGCTGCTGGGGGCCGGAGGGAAGGCAGGAGGAGAACAAGTGAAGGAGTTCCCACTACTCTGCTACCTTCATTGCAGCAGCTCTGCGCCCGCGGACAAAGCCAATGCCGTTCTGCCCCAAGTGGTGCCGAGAGTCCTCCCCGCGGCGCTGACTCACGGCCACTGGTGAGTGACCAGGACTACCCACCGACCCTCTCCCCAGGGGCGAGGGGAAAAATGGAGCGTGGTGGCACTGGGACAGCATGGACTCCTCTGTGCTCCTCCATCTAGCATGGCACATGGCTGGTGGCCCTGCATTTTTCACTGGCCATGCTGCAGCTCAAGCCAAATGCAGCAAGCATGCAGATGCCACCTTGGCACTGTTCAGCATCTCAACATCATCTGCTGACCATGAAGCAGGACCACAGAGAGTGATCTCTGCCCTGCTGCTGGTGGGGATGAAACATGGTGAGCTCACTCCTAGGAAGGCAGAGCCACCGGGGACCTGGTTTCAAGGGCAGTCCCTGCCTGGCGGAGCTGTGCTGAGATAAGCTCTGCCCTAATGCCCTCCAGAAGGGATGGGCAACGTCAACCACAGGAAAGCTGGAACATAGAGAGGCAAAAGAGGGGGTTTCCCAGCAAAATATTCATGTCCCAGAACACCATCATCCTTCACTGGCGCTTTCCTCCTCCTCTCCCCTGCTAAATCTCACTCTAGCTAAAGGAAACATCAAGCCAGCCAGGGAGGAACCACTGCTGCGTGCAGCATAGAGGCTTCAACACCCTTCCCAGTGCTGCCATCAAGGGACAGAAGAGAAAGGAGCAACCTGAAACCCCTTCCTTGCTGTCCTGGGCCCTAAGAACACAAAGGCACCAGAAAGGCTAAGCTGGCTGTTCCCAGCATCCGCTCAGGAAAGAAACTAGAAGAACATCAAGAGTTTCTGGAGAATCCCCAAGAGCAGATTCTGTCTCGTTTTACTTCCCCAGCATTAGACACCAAAAAATGGTCAGTCTGCTGCAGCAGGAAGGCTTTGTGTTCTTCACAGCTGGGGGGAGGTTGGGGGTTTTTGGTGGTTTGGGGTTTTCTTTTCCAGCCAAGAGGAGCAGGACAACCACGAGAAGCAAAAGATTAAATTGTGTGTTCATAAAATCTTGTTCATATTAAGGCATGGGAAGGGGAAGTGGCAGTGACTTGTAGGTGGGTAGGTTTTTCTAAAGGAAATTAAGGTACCTGCCAAAAAAATGCACTAGAGAAAAACTTCCCGAGCACGTGAAACAAAAGATACGATCTCGTGCCCACCAATATGCAAGACAGAGCATCTTTCAGCTCCTATGTGGCACAAAACCCTTTGGAAATCTGGTTTCTGACACATTTTTCTCCTTTCACCTTGCAGAATCTCAAGTAAAATAAGCAGCAAAGCTGAGTAAGGGCATCAGCTGCAAGTCACAGCACAAAACCCATCATCGTCTGGTGTCAGGAGATGATTATAGCAATAGACCTGGACCTCAAATCACTGGTCACTGTCATTTCACAAGCTCCTCTCTAAAGGAAACAATGAGCAGCCAGAGGAAGGAAAAAACAAAACTGAAGGCTACAGAAAATCCTGTCCATACAACAGTGAAGTCCAAAAGGCAGAGCTCCCAGAGTCACACATGGCATGAAGAGGCCTCTCTTCTAAATCACAAAAATGGCTTGAAAAAAGGTTTGCAAAAACCAGAGTCCGCCCTGGGCTGGACTCTAACGGACAGAGATACTTTGACTAGTGCTCTGCTTCCTCGCACTCCCAAGAAGCCACTCAAAATACATTCCTCCCCTTCAGAGGGTACCAGACCCAGGCTCTGAGCAAGTGCAGCGTGAAATGTGAAGTCACAGGCTTCAAAACCAGCGTGAGCTGAGAGAGCTGGGATAAATCTGCTGGAGGGAAGAAAACAATTACGGCATTACTCAAGTTGATATTTTCTCAGTAATTATACTGTTTCCATGTGATTTGTTTTTATACCCAGCTAACAGCTACTGTAGCTCCTGTTTATCCCTGGCCTTATTATTATGTGATTTGTATGATAACAAGGGTGGGCGAGTGGGGGGCAGAGGCTGTGTAAACCTTCCCGCAGCAAGAGGAGATGCTGGCACTGGAGAAAACAATTATCACCCAGGAGTCTATCAAGAGCAAGGCCAGGATTTGGGGGTGGGTTTCTTCTACACGCTTTTATTCCTAAGATAGATAATGCTAACGGAGAAAGGCTGCTGCACGCTGCTAGGCAGTGGCTTTAAAAACATCAGAGAGGAGAAAGAAAAAGGATAAGCCAACTGCCTGCTGATGCCCTGAAAAGCAAATAAACCTCCAGATAAATTCAGCGTCCCTGCCTTCAGACACTGCAGCAATTGGGTTCATAAGAGAAAAGGTGGTGGGAAGGCCAGCTCTGGTCCCAGGATGTGCTGGAACCTTCACCAGACCATCGCCACCTCCTTATTTTGCATTACTGACCATTTTGCAATGCTCCCAGTTTGCTTGTGGGAGTCAGTGGGATGGAGAAGGGCACCTGCCCAGCACCTACAGCTGGATGCAGCCTAGCCTCTGTGAAGGAGGTTTTTGTCAGCTGCTTCCCAGCCTCAGGAGATGGCAGAGAGGTAGCTCCGCTCCATCCGCGCTCGACTCTCGCTGCAAAATGCATTTTGACCTTTCTGATCCCTGGACTGCACCAGCTGCCTCTTCAAAACTATGCTGGTGGAGCTTCAAAGCCTCCCCAGCCCCCATCAGAGCCTGTGGGGCACTGGTGCATACCAGGCTAACAGAGCCGCTTGCTTGGGATGACCCTCCGGATCTCTAGCACGGCACTGCAGTGCTTGCCCTACGTATCGTCCTTGGTACATCCTGGTGTCTCTGCCTTTCTAAACCAGACCATTAGTGATGTTGCTCCAAGCCCAGGACAGAGATCCGGGGATGCCGATGTCACCTCCTTCACAGTTTGTTCACTTTCCAATTATCAGCCGTCAGCAGCGTTTTCTGCTGGAGCACCAGGAGGGATTAAGAGGTGTTATCTCCAATTCCTGCCCACTCACACATCTCCTGGCCTCGCAGGCTGGAGAAGTTCGCCAGAGCAGGCAGGTTGGGCCAGGGCTGCTCAAATTCTGCTTAAATTAATTCCTCTCCCCAAAAAAAGATGACATGAACAAAGGATGGGCTTCTGATCAGGGTGGCCTGCCTGGGAGGATGCTCCAGCACCTGAGCCAGCGAACACTGCTGAACTCCACCACCTAACTGCACTCCCCAGACCCCTGTCCGTGCAGGGACGGCAGCTCGTCCTCCCAGTCCAGGACCCGGTGGCTGGAGCAGCATGGCTCACCTCAGCAGAGCCCCAGGGCTTTCCCACACACCCTAGGATGGAAACCCAGCAGGAGAGCCAACACCCCACACCTCCATCCACCAGGTTTTAAAGACATGCATACAGAACTCTTAAACGGGCCAAATACAGACCAGAGGAATTTGGGGTTTAATTGGAAGGAGTGTCCAAGACATTCTGACGTATCAGCAGCCCCGGGATGACAGCCCTGATGGGAAGGGGAAAAAAAGTCAAAGGGGATGAAAATTAACATCTCTGCCCTAGTGAGACCTCACCTGGAGTACTGCGTCCGGTTCTGGGCTCCCCAGTTCAAGAGGGACAGAGATCTACTTGAGAGAGTCCAATGAAGGCTACGAGGATGATGAAGGACCTGGAACCCTGCCTGACAAGGAAAGGCTGAGAGACCTGGGGCTGTTTAGTCTGAATAGGAGAAGACAGAGAGGGGATTAATGTCTATAAATACACAAGGACTGGGCATCAAGAAGGCAGGAACAACCTCTTTTCACTCATGCCTTGTGGTAGGATGTAGGGCAATGGATTCAAGCTCAAGTACAGGGAGGTCCACCTCAACATGAGGAAGAACTTCTGTACTGTAAGGGTTACAGAGCACTGGAACAGACTCCTCAGTGAGGTTGTGAAGTCTCCTCTGCAGACTTTCAAGACCTGTCTGGATGCCTTTTGGAGTGACCTGCCCTAGTTTTGTCCTGCTCTGGCAGGAGGGTTGGACTCAATCTTCAGAGGTCCCTTCCAACCCCTAACATTCTGTGATTCAGTTTCCCCAGGACACCAAGGTACCTCTCCATGGAGCTGCTTTTCAGTGGGTCTACCCCTAACCTGTACCAGCACATGGTGTTGTTCCTCCCCAGGCGCAGGACTCTACACTTATCCTTGTTGAAGTTCATTAGGTTTTTCTTTGTCCCTCTCTCCAGCCTGTCCAGATCTCGCTGGATGGCAGCGCAGCCTTCTGGTGTATCAGCCACTCCTCCCAGTTTAGTGTCATCAGCAAACTCACTGAGGGTCCACTGCAGCCCTTCGTCCAGGTCATTGACGAAGATGTTGAGTAAGACTGGACCCAGAATTGACCCCTGGGGAAACACCACTAGTTACAGGTCACCAGCTGGACTCTGCACCACTGTTCTCCATGGAACAGCAATGTGCCCTTGTGGCCAGGAAGGCAAATGATCTCCTGGGGTGCATAAAGAAAAGTGTGGCCAGCAGGTCAAGGGAGGTTCTTCTCCCCCTCTACTCTGCACTAGTGAGACCACATCTGGAGTACTGTGTTCAGTTCTGGGCTCCCCCGTTCAAGAGAGACAGGGAAATACTGGAGAGAGTCCAACTGAGGCTACAAAGATGATGAAAGGACTGGAACATCTCTTGGATGAGGAAAGGCTGAGAGCCCCGGGGCTGTCTAGCCTGGAGAAGAGAAGCCTGAGAGGGGAGCTGATGAATGTTTACAAATATCTGCAGGGTGGGGGTCAAGTAGAGGGGGTCAGGCTCTTGTCAGTTGTGCCCTGTGATAGGACAAGGGGCAATGGTCACAAGGTGAAACACAGAAAGCTCCACCTCAACACGAGGAGAAACTTCTTCACTGTGAGTGACAGAACCTGGCCCAGGCTGCCCAGAGAGGTTGTGGAGTCTCCTTCTCCAGAGACGTTCAAGCCCCTCCTGGATCTGTTCCTGTGTGGGCTGGGGGGTTGGACTCGATGATCTCCAGAGGTCCCTTCCAACCCCCACCGTTCTATGGTTCTATGAGCTGTCTGAAGATTTTAAATATATCTGTAACATTACGACAGGGGCTACAAAATTCCTTTCCCCTGTAACCCAGCTGAATTCCACACAGCCAGGGCAGAAAACATCCCAACAATTTCTAAGCTTGCACGAAAGTAGGTCAAAAAACTTCCCCAATGTTTCAACAGCTTGAAGCAATTTAATTGCAAAACCAGTACCAAATGCTGACCCTCCCTCTCTCCCCACCCCCACCAGCAGATTTATGAGGGTGGTAAAACCTCGCCAGCAAGCGCTGCAGTTAAACACACTCACCAAAGCCTTGTATCTGGTCTTGCAAAACTTGCTTGTGCTGAAAAAAGCTGTTCCATAGTGTCATCTGAACAGCTGCTGCCTCTGGCTCTCACGATCGCAGGGTATTACAGAAGCACCAGCAAAAACAGGGCTTATGGACTCAGAGGTAGCCTAGAATAATGGGTCAGATCCGGAAATCCTCGCTCAGGCAAACTCCCACCAAAGCCCAAGGCATTGCACCAACAAATGGATACCGTGCCCTTCATCACCTTCTCCCGTTAATTGCCCTGAATGTGCACGTTCCCCACCCACTTGGCAGGAGCGATGGATTCTCACCTACCTGGCTACTCATTCCAAAGAGGAGCTCATCACTCCACCTCTCATCAAGAATTGCCTGATGCTGCCTATTCTGCACGGCTGGATTTTCAGTTGACCCTCAGTTTGTTAACACATTAACTGTCTGGACTGAAATTTTCCACGCTGAATTATTTGCATCAGGCATTTTTAGTTTTGTTTTGTTGTTTGTTGGGCTTTTTTTTTTCCTAAATAGTAAATTTCAGCCAAAACAACTCTGTCGCTTCCAAGAACGAGCTTACAGGAAAATACGCCTTTCTGCAACATTCAGCAAGATTCTGGTAATCTTTTCTTTGAGCATCTTCGGCGCAGTTGATACATCTGGCAAGATTGCTCCGTGCCAGCGACTCGCTTTTTGTTAGCTCTGAAAAAGCATCCAACTAAAAAAAAAAAAATTAATAAAAATCTCATTTTCCTGCTTGTCTAGAGGAATGACTCTGAAGCGAGCGAGTGGAGCGGGGTCCTGGGGAGCTCCAGCTCAGGTATCACACTCTGCCTGGAGTGGAAAGACAAGGCCTGAGCTGGAAGGACCTCAGCAGCACGTGTTGAATGCTCTGAGCCAACAGCAAACGTCCTACAAGAAACATGAAGAACTGCAGAGTCGTGGTTTGGAGAGCAGGTAGAGCCTGAGACCACCCACCAAGCGATAAGGATGAAGTAAAGCAGCCAGTGACCCTCTCGGCATGAGATGGAGTTTGTTCTGGGCACAGGAACAGACAAGACAATGTTCTGGTATTTCCAGCAAATAAAGGGGAGGACAAACAAGCTGGGTTACAGGGGGAAAGAATTTCACGGACTTTCTCATAGAGTCACAGATTGATTAAAAAAACAACCCGTGTCTCTCTTTGAGGAGCAAAACCACTTCTTCAGAGCACAGCGATGGAAAACAACCCCAAATCACGGCGCTGGGGAGTCCAAGGTTCTCCTGGAAAAGGCACCATGCACAGAACCCATCAGCTTAAGAGCACATCAAAGTCCTGCACTGGGTATTCAAACCGAGGACCTGTGTGACTGAGACACCCCACGGGTTCAGGAGGCCAGGAGGAGGGGGGTGCCCCGAGCTCACCCGAAGGCTCAGGAGGCACGTGGACAAAACATGAGGGAGGTGAGCGCTCGTTTGATGGCTCTTAAAAAGGAGACAACTCTGCCAAATGCCTTCAATGACATTGAGCGTGAAGCCAGGGAGGCAAATTTGTAATTGCCCAGTTCGGTGCTTGGCCAGGGCAGTGGGGTCAGCACCTCCCGGCTCCGCAGAGCCGCGTTTTCAAGGCAATGGGGGCAGCTCATTGCAGAGCCAGCCACTGCTCCCCCCAGCCAAGGGGCTCAAGCCACCCCTACCTTCCCTGGAGCCTGCCGACTTTGGGCAGATTCCACAGGAACCTCTGAATAATCACCACCAACTTCCACAGAAACGTGGGATGTGGCCTCATGCAACCATCACCCTCTCCTGGTTTTTTGTTTCTCCCCGTGCTTGCTGCTCAGGGAGTTTCTTCAGGGAGAAGCCCAGGGAGGCAAGAGGGGTCCCCTGCCTGGGGGTGCATGCAGTGCCCAGCCCCCAAACCTCCTCCAGCAGCCTGGGAAGCACCTTGTCACCCAACCCAACAAACCCCAGGGGAACATAACACCTCCTCTGTACCTCTCAAAGTTTTAGCCTCCCACCATGATTTTAATTCTTTTGATTTTTTTTCAATACCACTCATCCTCTGTCAACTGCCACACGCAGTAAAGCAAGGTCCGGGTCTTTCCAGCACACCAACCATGCACAGATGTAGCCTTCAAGTCCCCGTTAATCCCAGGAGGCATATTTCTCAGATCTGAGGATGCAGGAATAGTCCCTGTCAAATCCCAGCTGGTTCTCAAGAAGATATAAAGCTCTCGAGCCCTAGAAGCCAGGCTAAAAGAATGATGGAGTTTGCCTTTTGTTAAAAAGGCCTCTGCTGAAAAAAATCCCCACTTTTATACTAGTACAATACTCAACTGACCAGCACAAACCACAGAATCATTTCAGTTGGAAAAGACCTTCAAGATAATCGAGTCCAACTGTTACCCCAGTGCTGCCAAGTCCACAACTAACCCCTGTCCCTCAGCACTGCACCTCCGTGGCTTTGAAACCCCTCCGGGGATGGGGACTCCACCACTGCCCTGGGCAGCCTGGGCCAGGCCTGGACAAACCCTGCAGGGAAGAAAAGGTTTTCCTAATATGGAACCTAAACCTCCCCTGCTTCAACTTGAGGCTGTTTCCTCTTGTCCTGTCACTTATTCCTTTGGGAGAAGAGCCTGACCCCCTGGCTCCAACCTCCTGTCAGGGAGTTGTCAGAAGCCAGAAGGTCTCCCCTGAGCCTCCTTCTCTCCAGGCTGAGCAAACCCAGCTCCCTCAGCCGCTCCTCACAAGACTTGTGCTCAGACACAGCAGCTTTGCTGCCTTTCTCTGGACATGCTCCCGTCCCTCAGTGCCCTTCTGGGAGCGAGTGGCACAAAACTGAACCTGGGGTTCAAGGCGCAGTGTCCTCAGTGCCCAGTACAGGGGGCCAATGCCATAGCACAAGGGTGACAGCACCTGTCCCAGCACACACCAGTCCACAAAAGTGGGAGCCAAGCTGCTGCACCCATTTGCATCTGCCCTCCACGAAGCCTCGCGTTTCAAACCCTGCCATTTCACCCCGACTGGCAGAGCTACACCAGCCAAAAAGCAGGCGGGCAACAAGTCTGCACAGTTGAAGACACTGCAGCGTCCTGTGTTGTGAATACGGGGCCAGATCCTGAGCCAGGCTCAGCACCACCCACACCCAGTGCTGTCCCTGGGTGCTGGGACACACCAGCCCCGACTTCGCACCGCTGGGAAGAGCGGCACAGTGCCCCACAGCCTGGATGTGCCCAGCAAGCCCTCCTCTGCTGGCAGGAACCTCAGTGGGGCGACTGAAAGGTGCTCCCCAGTTGGTGCCTGCTCAGCTGGGGAGCGGGTCCTGCGCTGCACCCCAGGAAGCTCCAGCTCAATCACTGGGGGACACCAGGTGCATCCTCCAGCACATGGAAAATCCACCACAGCAGCTTCTACAAACCTCACTTATTGAAAAATAAAAAATTGAGGGGAAATGAAAAGACAAAAGCCCTTCTCAGCGTGGTGTTATCAAGCAGAGGAAATGAGACTTCTAAAGCTCCCATTCAGAGAGGAGTGGGGGGGAGAGAAATCCCACTCCAGACGCACTTGAGCGAACAGCTTTTGAAATGGAAATGTCGCTCTTCAGAAACATTTAAATTTCCTCCTATTGCCAGGGAGGAGGAAGGAGGCAGAGGAGCAGCAGGGACTTCTCAGCCATGCAAATCCAAAGGGGGTCCATTCAGGGCAAGGCCCTGTCGAGAGGGGATTTGTCAAGAGTTAATCAGGACCGGCACATGGTATTAATATCGGCTTGAAGGGGCATCAGATTGAGAGGAGGGAAGGGAATGAGTGAAGACAGCTCTATTTAACCACCTCTGCAAGTAAGATGCACCTCAAGGCAGCTCACGCTCCCTCCCTCTGTTCTCCCTCCACAACCATCACCAAATAATTTTTCCCCAAACCCCAGAGGTTGAGCTGCCTACTGAGAAGGAGCTTGACTGATGGAGAAAGGAAATGTAAGCAAAACCCAAGATGGCTTGGGCAGTGGCTGAGGTGCATGGTGGGACCAACCCAAACCTCCTCTTAAGTGCAAGAGCCACTGCACCAAGCCAGGATCACCAGCAGCTCCTCGGGGACTCTGAGCACAGGCTGACAGGTTCCAGCACCGAACTGGTGCTCATTCCCAGCAGCTCCTCCTCCAACTGTGTTGGCTCAAAAAACAGAAGTTGCTGCTCCTACAGCAAAACACTGAGCTCCCCTCACCAACTGCAGCCACCACTTCACCGCTCTAATGTCTTTAGGGTCACTTAACGCCTAGGTTCATTCTAGCTGCGCTCTCAGGAATATAAAGCAGGACAACAAACACCTCTCCTTTCTAAAAACCAGAAACTCTAAGACTAAAAAAAAAAACCTGGAATTAATGGCAATACTCCAAAGACTTCCTGTCTCCAAAATCTAGAAAGATCCCAAAAGTTCAATATTTATCAGTGAAGTCTCTTTATTTCTACCAGAACACCTCAGTACACGTGCACATGTCTCGAGAGATTCAAACACGCACATGAGATCAAAACCGACGGCCTGGAAGCAGACGGGGGTCAGGGGTGAACCTGACCTGTGAACTTCACTGGCTGAGCCCAAAAAGCCAAGCAGCTTTTTCACGAGAAACCCAAACCGATCTGACTGCCATTTCCAGGTGGCTGCACTGGAAAACTTAAGTGTGAAACAAGACTCAGAGCTGCTCAGGTGCTTTTGAAAAATCTTAAAGCCGTGTAAAGAACAGGCCTGGGGAGAAGCCCTTCCCTTGTAACAGTTTGTCCTGGCTTCTTTCTAATTAAGCTTTTAGGGGCCTCATCTGTCCCCAAGACAGCACTGAAGCCAGTTTAACTCCCCCTTCATTTTGGCACCTCCCATTTAAGCAGGTGCTGGCACTGTACCTTGCAAAGCACCATCCCCAACACGTCCATGGAGGGACCACCACCTCCATCTGCCCCACCACTGCCCAAGGCATCCAGCAGCAGCCTGGCAGACAAAACACAGGCACTAGCCATGGTCCCAAGCACCCCAGGGCACTCAAAGGGGTACAAGGCCATGTGCCCTGCAAGAGACAGGGGTAGCACTGAGCGAGACACGACGCGGTGAGCAGGATACGTGCTGACAGGGGAGCAGGGGTGGTGCAAAGGCACCGTCAGCCGCAGCATCAATCAGAGCCAGCCGCCGGCTGCGTTCCATGGTTTATTGTTCTAATAATTGTGCGGACACGTGGAAGGTGGTGCCTCGACATTCGCCGCTTGTTTGAGGAGCCATTTCCTTCACTGCTCCGCCTGCTCTTCCGTCAGGAGGCCGCATCCTGAGCCCCGGGGGTGGCAGCAGCACCCGCCATGCCACCATCCCCACCGCCGTCCCCACGGCCGCGGGGCAGGAAGGTGGGAGGAAATCACGTCCCCCAGCAGCAGGAAACGCAGGCGGGTGCTGGTCCAGACATGAGCCATCAGCTCGGCCTTCTGCCTCAACAAGCCCAGAAAAACATGCAAAACAAACCTTTCAATGGGAGTTTGGGATTTATTTGAAGGGGATTTTTTTAATCATAATATTTTCCCCTCCCTGATTCAGCAGGTAGAGGCAATCTCAGGGCGCAGGAACCACCGCGGAGGCTCAAGCACAGCACTCTCGAGCCTCACTCAGCAGTGCGGTCAGAACAAGACCGACCGAGGAGACACCAAATACCCACAAGAGTGCAGGATAAAGTGGCTCCCAAAGGCTCAGAGCAGAAGCACCACCTCTAATTTCAAATAGTCACGGGAGTCACTCGAACTACAAACCTCAGCCCAGGCTGTTGCTGCAGAAAAGCAGGAAGCACCCCTCTGCCTCTCCGGGCCTGGGTGTTACAGGGAAAAAAGCTGAACATCTCAGCTCCTATAGCAAGAATAAGCCCACAGTGAATTTGTTATTATCTGTTAGCAAAGCAGCAGATTCCCACCAAGGCTGGAATTTCCATCTTGGTTTGGCAGGCACGGGGCTGTGAAATGATTACTGTGTTTACTTTTCCTTTGCTAACTATAAAATCCCATTCCGCTGCCCTGCCAAGAATGACTGAAGCTAATAAAATTCAGGCATTTGGAAGAAAGCAATAATAAACCTCCCTTTTGGGGCCTTTATGATGAAATTTCCCTGCTCCGATCAGCGATTATGCCGTATTCATGAACGCTAGTGATGTCTCCAAGTGCACCCAGATTGACTCAAATCAGTATTTAGCTTTGCTCGCGACTCTTAAGCCTTTCTCCGCGTGGCTGCTGAAGGCAGGATCACAGAACTGCACAGCTAGAAGAAGCCTTTGAAAAAACAGCCTACAAGTATATGAGGCAGCATCTATATATACGTATATGTGTGTATATATAAAATAACGTAGGCTTTTTGAACTTCAAAATCTGTGAAAAACTATACACACATGAAACATTCATGGATGCCTGAATTTACAAATCCCTCCTCAAATATACTGAAAGCCATTAATATGATATAGACCCTATATTTATATACCTATTTATATTTATGTGCCTATTCTTCAGGAGGTTTTCGTGTTTGAAAGACCATAATGTTGCCATGTTTCCATCTGCCACTCTGCCCACTGCCGAGGCAGAAACACATCAGCTGCTGGGGGCAATCTGCTCTACGTCATCCCTGGTCTGGCTGGCACGAGATAAAACAGCACGGACCTGAAAACCAGCCTGACATAAAAGCCTGTGCTTGGTTCGGTCACGTAAGCACATGGGTCGCCTTGATGTGCACCAGGAGATGGCTCGTTCTTAAGCGGCCACGGGAAGGACGGCATCCAAAGCGGGGATCAGAAGGGAGCTGTGATCGCTGCTGCTCCTCAGGGAGCAGCGCAGGGAGGAGAGAAATCAGCCATGTTTCTTGTCAGGGCAGCGATCAGAGCAGGTCATTCAAAGGCAGGCCTGGGATGTGTTCCCATGCAGGCAGAGGAGGTGATAAAGTGCCACGGCAGAGGAGAAACCTGCTACTGCCGCGCTAGGGGCTCTGCAAGCTCTGGGAAACCCCTTGGGGAGGGGGCATCAGGCACTGGGCAACCCCACATCTGCTGCCCAGCTCCTCCTCTGTTGCTTGGCACTGCCAGTGCTCCCACCTTCCCCTGCATCCCGAGGGAAATGGTGCTGGGTGCAGGATTAAAGGGGCTGCCAGTCCTCGGCTGGGATGAAGGCAAGCAGAAGCTGGGCCCAACGCTGGCACGCGCGGAAGATGCTCGGTCAGAGCACTACGATGACCAAAGTGTAAGCTGATCTAGGGTCAGGACTGCCAGGTGGTGATGCAGGTCATTCCATCCCGCACTGCTTCTCCCCAGCTCATTTCTGCTGTTGATTCCCCAGACCGGGGGTAGGACAGAGCACATCACTCCTGCCCCAAGCCAGCTCTGCCGCAGGGTAAAAGCTCTTCTCCAAGGGCAGAGGGAGCAGGCTCCACTGCACTCACCCTCCTTAGCCTCCTGGAAAAAGGTGCCAAGAATTAGAATTACATTTTTCGAGAGCAGCGGAACAAGCCAAGGGCCTGTCAGCTTGTCCTAAAACAACCCCTCTCCGCTTGCCGAGCACGCAGCCAGCATTCCTGATGCACACCAGTGTCCATCACCCCTCGCCCCCCCCCACACACAGCATGAAGCTGCAGAGCAGTTTGTGGTGGAGCAAGCCAGTAAACCCTCTGAATGTTCTCTGGCTAAAACACAGCCAAAGAGTTTTTATGCTTAAAAAGCAGGTTTGGGTCCAAAAAAAAAAGAGGTTTTCAGTGAGAGAGTATAACTAGGCCCTTTGGCACTCAACAGCTCCTCTCTCGTTATCGATGCTAAGGGTGTTGTTAAGAGATGAGGCTCCACGAAGCACGGACGTGAAGTCACGGAGCTTTAGCAAGGGCTGTTGCCATGTTCAATATGTTATTACAGCTCCATCACCACAGGCACAAAGAGCAGCAACTCGTCTCTGCCAAAACCATCTCTGAAATCACTCCCCCAACTCCATTCCCTCCGGCAGCCGCAGGCAAACACCATTGATTGCTGTTGCATCTCCTCCACGGCTTTCCACCCAGTGCCGGGAAGGAAGGGTTTAGGATGAAATACCCTCCTCCTCAAAACACAGCCCGCAAAATTAATCTGATCGTTGTCACAACTCACCGGCTTTCATTGAGTGAGTCACAACTGTGGATGGGCTGCATTTCATAACCATGGAAAAGTACAGCACTAAAACTGCGCTCGGCGCTGTACCTTCAAGGAGAAGACATTCGATCTGTGCCCACCATACCCCCTTGCCCTCCCCAGGAAGATCCTTGCTAAAGAGGAACCCACGGGGATGCTGAACAAGGAGGGAGGCGAGATGATGTATGTGCTTGTGGATCGGTAACAACCTCCTGTGGCTTTGTCACCCGCACCAACCGCCAGATCACAAGGAAGCGGGAAGAGCCGCATGCCCCATCCCAGAGCATGCCTGGATCTGGCGGGAGCTGGAGCAATGCTCTGCACCCAGCAGCACCCACGGCCTCTCCCAGAAGATAGAGAGGCAAGATAAGAAACCCAGATCAAGCTGAAACCACATTGGGAAAAGGAAACAGCCAGGACACCACTCTTGGTACCAGAACTGAATTCTTCCCTGGAATTTATCCTGGGGGGGGTCTCTTTTTTACCACAGATGTGCAAAACCAGACTGAGCACAGGCAGACAGCAGCAGCAGCCAGCACAGCCCCGCTGACCCCGCGCCGCTGTCCCCATGCTTTGGGGCAACGCACAGCAGATCGGTGCCAGTTCCTGCCACACCAACCCCCTTTCCTACATCCCACACGGACTGACAAAGTTAAATAGCAAACTGTCTTTGGTGCTGCATATTTTCAGGATGTAACAGGGCACCATAAGAATCCTTGCTAGTAAAGAAAAAAGCAGATACATCCAACACGCACAACTACTTCAAAGACGGAGAAGAAAAATCTCCGTGAATCCACACAGCAGACCCAGCTCGCAGAAAAAGCTGGCAGTATTTCTTCTAATTACAGAGGTGAGGCACACAAAGTCAAGAGACTTTCTTTCCCTCAAGCAGATCAGGTGAGATGTCGCACTGCGTGAGCCTTGTAATATTGACTGAATGGAACAGAAAAGTCCAATTATGTAAATGATGAAGCAGGCTCCCGAGAAGCAGCCAGCCTTATCACGCTGCCCTTCGCTGCCACGATGGCTTGAAAGGCAATTTAGGAGGTTGTTTTGGATGTCGATCACCGCAAATGAGCCCAACAAGTGCGAAACAACAACCTGTGCTTGAGGCACCATCAGTTAACCCCTCGTTTTTCCGTGCTGAGCCTCGGCCCTGCTCCCCTGGGCTGGGGGACTGCCTGGGGCTGGAGCAGCCAGGGCAGGGGAGCCTGGCTGCAGGCAGCTTGGAGAAGGTCAAGCTCAGGTTTTAGACCCTGCCTCCAGAGAGTTTTCACAGCCCACAAGGGCTTCCCCTGCCCTACTCAAGTCTCTCAGACCACAGTTCTGTTCGTCAGCCATAGGAACTTCAGATGAAAAATGGAATAAAATCAGTTTCTTGTCAATCACGGTGCTCCTTCCCTTTACCCCCCGCCCCAGGGCCGGCTGGAGGAGCTGATGTCTCACAAGGACTATGCAACACCTAACCAATGGGGTCTG
>JAAGNO010007932.1:18335-48752 GCA_033439905.1 Ceryle rudis
AGTATGAGTACGTGCTCATGGGATGGAGCATCCCCCTCCAGATACAACACTCCTCCGGGGGTCAACACACTCACACTCGCCCTCCTGAGATTTGGCAACGATATTCAAAGCAGGGCGAGAAATCCAGCCAGAAGTGTTTGCACTGTGACAACGCGAACAATGCAAATATTTCAGCTTTTAAATATGTTTGGAATGACAGAGAACGCCAACATCTCCCTCATCTTCCCAGAAATAGCTTTGAATCATTGCTGCCCTAACACAAAGTCCTCCCTCCCCCACCTCATTGAATCGTTTTTGCCATCAGATTTTTATCAGGCACCAGGCGACAGTGGTGAGTAACTATCCCGCAGATGGGTGGATGTTGAACACGTCGAAGGAGGATCCTCCTACAGCTGCTGAACTCAATAACCCCGCACCACTCGCTCCTCACTGGCCCCCAACTGCACCACCAGTCCCGGACCGCAGGGAGAGCCCAGCCTGGCTCCCGGCCAAGGAGGCTGCACGGGGAGTTAGTAAGAAACGCTGCTCACTGCAGGGGAAGGGGGACAAAAGCGGGGAAGACACAGGCACGTTTGCACCCCCTACAACTGTGTCATTTAATGGCTCAGACCTGAGGGTAGAGCCACTTCCACAGAAGTCCTCTCCTCCAAGGAGTGGTTGGGAAGCCACACAGTGTGTGCAGGCTTGGGGTGCAGGCTTTGCATCGAGCACCTTCAGGCACAGTCCTTAGGGCGAGAACAATCCTTCTCGTGGCAAGATGTTTGAGGCATTTCACCTTTCACATTATGAGAATTATTCTTCTCGTAGCAAGTCATTTGAGGCATCTCACTGTTCACAGGGCTGACCCAGCCACGTACTGGCACAGAACTCAGCTCCTCGCCTGGGTTCTGAATAACCTGGAGCGAGCGACAGGGCACTGGTGGCATCGCTGTGTCCCCCTTTCCATCGCTGCTCCCACAGCTCTGTGGGATCCCTTTGCCTGTGTGTCCCATGGGGCTTTCTGGTAGCCACCCCTCCCAACCAGATGTGGGCACAGCCACAGCCGGCCAAGGAAACGGCTGCTTCTCCTGCGGCAGAGGCACATGGCCAAGGAGGACAGCCCTGTGCTGTCCCCGGGTCCCCACTCACAGTTGTCCATCAAAGCCCCAGTAACAAGCCCTGAGCTCTTCTTCCCAAGTGGAAAACAACCTCTGGGTGGGGAAGGGAGAGCCCAGTGCGACCCACGCCGAAGACTGGGAGGCTATGGGAGGACACACGCCCAGGGGCGGCCACCGCTCACAGCGTCGTTTTGTTTTCCAGCCCCTCTGCGCTATTGTTCCGCGGCAATAAATCACTGGGAGGCGCTGGGATTCAGGGCTGGTTTCTAACAGAGGGAGCCCCGGGTGCGGGAACCGAGATAGCCTCGTTTTTGCTGGCTAATTCCCTCTGCAGCCGCCGTGCTCAGCGCCGTTCTGAGCGCTCCACGCCTACGCATCCCGTCGGAGCGCCGTGGCTCTCCCAGTTCAAAGCACTGCTGCGTTTCCACCCCCTCCGCTCCCTTCCCCCAGCACTGGATTACTCAATTAGAGATTATGCTTTTGCCAGTTACCTCCAAGCCAACTGGGGCTTCTGCCAAGGTCAACACAAGTTCCAGCCAGTTTCATTAATAACTGTGAGACCAACCCACTGGAAACTCTGAGAGGTTAATCCCAGCAACAGATCAATGTTCCCATAACAAAGCCACGGAGCAGAAACGCCACTGGTGATTTACCAACCCAGATATCAACGCTACGAGCTGCGGCGCTGCCCCTCTCAGCATCTCTCCCTGTGCCAGGGCAAACCCTGCTGCCGGAGTCCCCGGCCTCCCACTCCTCTCCGGCAGCACATTCGGCAAGGGACGGAGCAGCTACCAGGGAGCAGTGCTGCCGAGGCACCGGCCAGCGCAGCCAGGAGGGAGCAGGGCTCCCAAAAGGCCTTTCGGTTGTCCTCAGTGCCCTGCCAGCCTGCGGCCAGAGCAGGAGTTAGCGGGCTAGCCAAGAGCCTTTCCATCCCACAGCCTGTTTTCCAGGACTTTATTGTAAATTGGGTTCTGGAACAGGCAGCCAGTGTGAAATTTGGCATGTATGCTGCTGGCTTCAATGCATCATTAAAAAGGCATTTTAAATGTGTTAATTCCTCCTTTTTCAATTAATTGCTTTTGAAGCTACATTAACGTGCAACAAAACAAAATATTCTTTGCCCTAATTTCTGCTTTGCCATACATATTTCCTGGCCTTGGTGCTGTCTTTTCCAAGACACCCCCCTTTTCCTTTTCTTGTTCTGTTTTTTTTAGCCCGTAGTACAACAAAATACTCACACAGAAGGGGAAGAAATGACAACCCTGCAACAATGTAAAGCACAGTCCAAGTCCTAACAACACACGGCTCCTTAACAGCCTTTTTCCATCAAGAGTTGTTAATTATTTTACAAAAGAGGGAAGTGGCATTGTCCCTTTTACAGATGGAGAAATCTGAGATACAGAAAGGGGAAGAAACTTACCCGGTGACCAGCGGCCTGCCAGGGCAGATGGCGGTGAGGTTCAGGTTTCCTAAGCCTCCACCCAGCCCCGTACCCATGGGACTACATGGCTCCCAGTAAGCAAATTCCTGCTGGAGCAATGGGCTACGTGTGAGTGCAGCCAGCCTGCCCCTGCAAGGGGCCTAAACGCAGATCACAACTGACTCACATCCTATAGGAAGGAGCAGCAAACCACATACGTGGTGGAAAAGGAGTCTCAGAAATGGGAAGAGGAACAAGTGGAAGCGTAACGGGAATAAGAAGAGATGGAAGGGGAAAGGCAGGACTAAAGCTCCAGCTCTGGAGAGGGGCGAGCAGGCGCTGCTGGACCAGACGTGCCACGCTCACCGTCCCTACGGGGCAGGATCACACGCAGCACCAGCTGCGCACGTATGCGCAGGGACAGGGATCGTGCAGATACAGCCCTGGCCTGCTCTGGAGCCCTCTGTTTTATTCCTGTCTGCTGTTACGTGACAGAGGTCTGTGACTTTATCGGAAAGAAAGCAGAAGCCACTGAGGGTCCTGGGAAGCAGCTCCTGCAACTCTGCCAAGAGCACACCCGGCAAATTTGCATCACAGCAGCTCTTCCAGCAAACCTCACATCCAGGCTCACAGCGATTGCAAACACAGACCCGCTTTAGCTTTGCCTGGTTACTCCCAGCCAGCTCAAGGAAGCACCTTCTCGGAGGCACCGTTGGCCCATGCTGGCACAGAGGGCACGAGGAGATGCCATTTCTCCCCCAGCGGGCTGAGCTCTCTAGAACCCTCCTGACCACTTCCAGAAGAAGCCCAGGTCTATGGCACTGCGGCAACGTGACAATGACCCCTTTTCCAGGGATAAAGATACTGAAGCTGAGGGAAAGCAGGCAAGGAAACAACCTTCTGCACCCTGGCTTGAGAAGAAACGCCAACGTTTGAGGACGTCAGCAATGGCTCGTAAGGAAAGGTACTATCTTTCACTAGACCAACTGAGATTCAGCTGTAAAAATGCTGCTTTTGAGAGGCCAGCTGCCCAAAAGCACGTCTGCTTCCTCCAGATAGAACACACTGAGCAACCAGATGATGTTACCTGCTCCTTACAGTGCAGTGCTCCTCAACGGGTAAAGGGGCCCAGCTCACCCCATGTTTGGAAGAGGTACAGAAGGAATAAAAGGCGTAAGAGATCCACTTCTCCTAGAAAAATCTCTAGAGCCCGTTACCAGCATTTGCTACATCTATATTCAGAGTACAGATTACGGCCCAAAACAAGGGCCATGGAAAAGTGCAGGAATGGTGTTAATTTCTCTCCCCTGAGCTGGAGGCTGGTAAATCCGATGTAGCTGGCAGTTGTCAGGGACGTGCTAAACTCTCACCCCACCACGGATGCGATTCTGCATCTCAGCTCCCACCACTGCTCTGAAACCAGCAGAGGCCAGCAGGTACCCACTGCCCAAGAGCAGCTTCCATTGCTGCTGCCCTACGGTGGCATCCCTGGGGACAGTCAGGTTGGCACCCAAAGCATATAACCAAACCCCACCCTTTTTACTGAGGGCTTTGTGGAGCTCTTTTAATGTGCAAAAGTTATCTTAATCTGTGATATCCCCATGAGAAGCAGTCCTAGTGCTGTCACTCTGATGAGTAAATGCAGCTCCTCCCCACACAGTGACTGCAGCAGCGTGGAATGGGGTAAGGGGTGAGCCAACAGCTCCTGGGATTCTCTGTCCACACCAGCAGCAGCATGTTTGGTAACACTGGGCTCACGTGGCACAGCTCACCCACTTTGCAAAGCTGCCCCAGATAAAGCGTCAAGCGACGTCGTCAGGCACTGAGTCAGCAGCACAGACAGACCAGCAAATTTCTCTCTCCAGCTCTGGTCACTGGGACACACATCCTGCCACCACCCGTGTGCCACTGTTCCAGGACACAGATCCTGCTGCCACACATCTGCCCCTGCTCTGGTCCACGCACAGCTCACAGATGTGCAGAAACATCTGGCTCTGCACCCACCTAGAGCCTGTGGAAGCAGGGATCAGTCACCAGGACAGGTGGCATCGTGGTGTTTTGGTTCAGGAGGTCACATCAGCCAGGCAAAGGAGCTGATGGTGGTCATGGAGCCCAATGCAGAACCTCTCAGGAAGGTATCAGCTGTTCTGGATGGTGATTTACACCATCGGTGCCCAATGCAAAATTCAACTCTTGCTGGCTTAGCAGGGACACAAGAAGTAGCTGTACCTGTGTAAATAGCCTTGAAATGCAAGTGTCCAGAGCTTGTGGCCAAGGACCAGTCTCTGCTCATGACACTTCCTCTGGACCAGCACACCCAGAACCACTAACACGCTGAGGCTCAGGGCAATGCACAGACCAGCTGCAGGAGCTTTACCGCCACCCTGTTGTCCACGAGCACTTTATAGCCTAGTCTGAGGGCAACTGCTCAAGAATAAAGCCATAAGACTGTTACTAATCCAATTTCCCAAGCTGGAAAGGTAGCTAGGGTGATGGTCCTACACCCCAGACCTGTCTTCTGCTCCCAACCACCAGAGCTGTTGAGCACCGGTTATCACCTCAGTCTTGCAGTGAGCTCCACCAAACTGGAAACAGCCTTGCTAGTTTTGAGCAACTAATCCCAGCTCCACTGAGGCTCTCAGCAGTCAAGGGCACCACATTTTTTTCTTCCTTCCAGACCCTGAAATTACAAATAGCTCCACTAAAAGCATAATCTTGTCTTGTTGAACTATATCTCACAGCTTTCTCTCTCTCTTTCATTAACAAATGTTTTAAGCCCCATAAAAAGCGTGTAATTCTTGGAAATGTGTCACAGACCAAGAAGCAAATGCAGCCCCTGAACTCACAACTAATGCCTCAAGAGCAGCTTTGCCTGTTAGGAACAAATAGCTGAGACAATACGTGGTCTTCCAGCGAGAGGCAGAACGGAACTGATGGAAATGATGTGCAGACTGAAAAGCCATCCCGGCTTCCTCGCACCTTTGGAGGTGAAATCGCTTTTGTTCAATGGCCAACAGTTTAATTCTCCCCATTGGCCACCCAACCAGCATCCGCCCAGGCATACTCTAAGGTTCAGAGACACCCCAACACATCCTGCTGGCATGGCGAGCAGAATCCTGGCTGGTCACAGCATCACCTCATTATGATACATCTCAGAGGGAGCAGCAAAGGTAGGACAGAGAAGAGCAACAGCTCCTCAGAGGCATCTTTTCCAAGGCAACACACTATCAAGAGCTAAAGGAGAGCAAGCTCAAGTGTCTGGTGCGTTTCCTGTGGTCTCCGAGTCCCAACAGGGCTCTTAAAAAAAGAGCTGCTCCATCCCAGCATCAGCTCACCTTTCCCAATCAGCGGTCCCTGGAGGCCCCTCCTCCAGGAGATCCAGTCATGCCCCCCGCCTCGATACCTGAGCTACCCCAAAGTTAAACGTCCTTCTCACTCGAGACAGCTCAGATGGATCTCAGGGGAGGCCCACCAGCACCACACGGCTCAGAGATGTCTGAGTAACTCAGCACTCCCCAGTGAGACCTTTCCTGCCCACGTGTTACTTCAGCCAGCTCCCACAGCAACGCAGCAGAGCATCCCCATTGCCCTGGGTAAGGACGCAACGTCCTTTCCGTTTCACTGAGGGCTCGGAGGTCTCTGAAGCCCAGCCTGCAGCTGCATCAACCCTGGCTGCTCACAGCGCTGGAGCTCGCCCTGGCAGCACGAGCCAGCTGCCCCCAGCAAGACTTTCCTGCCAACCAGGAATACGTCCAAGCTTAAGGTAAAAATCAAATACAATTTACCCCAACAGAGCGTGAAAGTAAAACCAAAGGGGCACGCGAGCAAGGGATTTATCTTCGCAACATATACTGTGTGTGCGGAGGGGACAATTGCAAGTAAACAATTTGTTTTGTTAAATGAGACTAAGAGAAGGAGGCTTTCCAGGGGAAGATTATTATATTAAAGAACCACCAGCAACCGACTCAAACCCCTCAAACACTGATATTAAATAAAGAGACGTGATAAATGAGAAAGGTCAAGTAAAAATCAAATCAGGGCACAGTATCCCTGCAAGAAAAGCCAGACATGAGCATCCCTAATTCAGCCTACAGGAGCTTCCCAGCTGTTCTGGTGCATCTAATAGCCCAGTAAATGCAAGCCCAAGACTATAACAGCCATGGGGAAAGCTAATACGCTTCTGTCTCCCCCCACCTCGGTGAAGATCACCCAACACCACCAAGCACTGCTTGATGCATCAGAAAACACCACCTACACTGATCTCAGCAGCAGCTCAGAGCCTCAAAGGAGGCTCTACACAAGCCAAGGGGATCCCAAAACACAAACCCCACAACCAGATAACACCCCAGGCCATTGTCCTCTTATTGTCCTCTTACCTTTGAGAGGTCCTCTGTCCCTCCCTGCTGGCTCTGGTTCAGGAGAGGCGAGTGCCGCATCAGAGGGTCCTGCAGCAGATCCAGGCGTGGCCTCTTGGTTTCAATGAACTCCAAGTCAGATGGCTTGGTCAGGTCAGAGAGATAGGAATGCGCCTCGGTTCTCAGGTGCAACTCCTGAGATCTGGGGACAAAGAGAAGGGAGCTTTTAAAAAGACAAAGCAACTCTGTTCCCCCCCTGCTCTACAACTATCAACCATTCAAGGAGGACAGAGAGCTCAACTTCTGCCCATTTCCCAGCAGAACGTATGAAGAGAGGAGGCAAGGTGGCCTGGACTCAAACATCTCAGGTTTTTGCAGATGCAGGATGCACAGCTCCATAGCTCAGTCACTGGGCACAGAGCATCTCCTGGAGCGCTCACTGCTCACAGGCAGAACCTGGCACCACCACATCCACAGCAGAAAGTGGTCTGCAGCATCTCCACCGTCCTCCAAACCCAACAGGCCACCCTGCTGTCCCCCTCCTCAGCACTGCCACCGTGTCACTTGGAAAGCCCCGCTGCCACCTCCTGTCCCACTACACGCAGCGGGAGACTGTGCCTACACCACAGCAAAGTAAAAGAGGCTGCAGGTCTGATCCTTCCCTGTCGTGGGTCAGGCTGGCCAGAAAGACACCCCAAATTCCTCAAATCCAGCCCATAAATCCCCCTGTTGCCTCCAAGACCAGGCAGAGCTCCCTTCTGCTGTGCTTATTTAGTCAAAGGCACCTGCACCACTCTTTATATTTACCATCTTCTATAGGAATACCAAAGATTATATGCTGGGGAAAATCTGCATACTGCTCCCTGGCTGTACAGGAGGGGGGCTGTTTTTCCAGGATGGGGGAGGGAAGAAACTGGCCACACGTAGTTGCCTGTCCGACCCAGACCTGGCAAAATGGAAAGGCACATTACTCAGTGATAGCATCTGCACCGGCAAGTCACGCTGGGTTCAGATGTCTTTCACCTGTTAAATATGATGCTGTTGGTAATACCTGGGAATTGGGTTTGGTTTGGCTTTTTTTTTTTTTTTTTAAACAAATGTAAACTTTTTTTTTATAGCTCAATTTTTCCTGGCAGGGTTCTCTTGTGGGAATTGTAAAAGGATCCTACAAAAATACATTAAACCTTTTACTATGCCCGAGGATCAGCTTTGCTGCAGCAGCTCCAAGGGTGTGTTTTTAACACTTCAGGCAGAAGCATCTCTTGAAAAAAAATAAAAATCAAATGAAGCACAGGAGATTCAAAGCTTGGAAAAAAACCCATGGCTTTTTTTTTTTTTTTTTTAAATTCTTCTTTCTTTTCCCTTTAAACAAGATCGTTCAAGTTCTCCTGAGCTGCATGGTGAAGTATCCTCCCCAGTTACCAAACACCAACAAACGAAACAGCCCTTGAAGGTACTCAAAGGGGAGGGAGGGAGGGGATGTGTTTTGTTAAGAGCAGGCATAAAGGACAGGGGGTCTCGTGCATCGTTTGGTCCCCCACCCACAAACTGCAACCACTGACATTAATTTTTAGCTAACTAATTAAGTATCTCAGAAACAATGACAGAAAGGGAAGGACCCAGAGCCCTGGGAAGCCAGCGGGAGTCCTTCCAGCAGCTGTAACGGCTCTGGACTGGATCCAGAGAGAGGAGGAACCCTGAGGAAACCCACTTTCTCAGGGGCAGCACCTCGAGCAAAGCCCTCTGCCCTCCCCTGCAGCAGTGTGCCAAGCTCAACCCTGCTCCAGGCAAGTGAAAGATGGGCACTTTTTTTTTTTCTTTTTTTTAAAGTTTTATTTAAACATCAACAGCAGGCACAAAGCATGTGCACGCCAAACTCTGCTGCTGTGGCTTTGGCACAGGTGGCCGGCGCTGGGATTTGGGCAACAGCTTCACTGCTGACACACAGAAACAAAATCTGGCTCATCCTCTTCCTCCTCCCCAGCAAAAAGGGGATAGGAGAGCGGGGAGACTCTGGCACTGTCTTTGCCACTCCAATCTCCAACCCACGAGAGCACAGCAAAACTTTTCAGAGCAGAACAGCTCTTCAAGCTGGCACCGAAGCAGAGCTCGCTTCACCTGCAAGCTCTTTCACACTGAATGATCCTCAACTTTTCTCAGCGAGCCCAGAAATATCTCCTGGCACCTCTCAAGTTGCCTGCTGGCTTGTCCCAACCCCTCGTGCAAACCCTGCCCGCCCGCAGCTGCACGAGGGCTCGGCCATAAAACCCAGGAACAATAAGCAACTGTTGAGCTGGGCAGGTGCTAAAATATTCCAACACCCAAGGCTCTGCTGTAGTGAGGCAATTAAAAATCAGATGTATTTATTTTTGCTCCCCCCCTTTTTATTTTTTTTAAGGCCATATTACCAAGAAGCTGCTAATTGACACAGGACAGTTCTGAGACCTCTGCAGTTGTCAGGATCCCAACACCACCCAGCACAACTGCTATGCTCAGGAAAAAAAAAAAAACAAACCAAAACAAAACACATGTACTTTTAAGATAAAAGCAACACTCAGCTTCACAAAGGCTGTTACTTACAGCGAGGCAGGGGCCACACGGGGGAAAGCAGCTGCAATGTTATAAGATGCTATTTTATTTCCATTTCCACATCCATTGGAACTGCTATTAACTTTATCCACTGGAATTTCCAGCCGCTCCCAAGATCACTTTGCCCAACACAACCCGCTCGGCTTGTCCTGGCTGCAAATACAAATGCTCTTGCTTGAAGCCTTCACACCTTTTCACTCTTTACATCCACACCTGCAGCGAGCTCTTTACAAGAGACTTTTACACAGCAGTGACGTTGCTGTCAGCATAAAAATAGCCCTGAAAATCCCTCTCGTTACACTGATGTTGGGGTTTTGCTGCATTTCCAAGTAGTTCCCACCTGGCTGGTTTATTCCAGAGATTCCTGCTTTGCTGAAGGGAAAGAGTAGTTTTAATTGCATGTGAGTTAGTGTGATTAAATGAAATAAACCAAATGCCAGCAGTAATTAGGCAGTGGGGCGGGTTAGTCGTCACCTGCAGTTCTTCCCCACAAACACTTAAAAGAAGCGGAGCATCCCGAGATCCGCTGACACAGGGAGGCTGCGTGCCCAGGGTTTGCCCAGCACCCAGCTGGCCACGCACAGCACTGCTTGGGGCCAGTCCGAGTCCAGCAGACCAAGATAAACCAGGATTAGACCTTTGGTTTCTTACCAATCAGACAAGCAACTCGCACCCCAGCAGCTGCAGAGCCGTGTTACGCGTTCACCGGGGCCGTTTCCTCAGCAGGCTCACCCGGAGCGTTCTGAAGGTATGAGCAGATAAAATCCTAGGGCAAGTGTGGGGCAGCTGCAGCCCCAACATGTGCAGGTCACTGGGCCTAGGATAACATCATCTGCTGGGTTATACCTACACCAGAACCAGCTGAGCATGAGATAGGCTGATAAAAGGGGTTGACTGCTAGCTGGGTATAGAGGAAGCTGAGAGCACCTCTCTCCTGGGAGAGAGGATCAAATGAGCCATCCCAAGCTGCCCTTGAGGCTTGTAAGAGCAGCTCTGATGAGATCTAAATGGATCTTCCCTTTATCTTCTTTGCTGAAGACAAATCACAGGGGAATGGGCAAGTACAAACTTCTCAGGAGGTCAAAGAGGACTCTCAAACCCCACTAAGCCACCTCAAGAGCAAACTGCCTGGCTCTTCAGAGCAGCACACACACACACACCCGCTCTTCCAACCTTCCTGTTTCTCTATCAGGTGAGCAGCAGCAGAAGGTGGCGTGCTACAGGACTGCTATCCTGTAACATCCAGTGACCCCAGCTTGACTTCACCAAGTCACCTCCTGCCCCAGAGGCTCCAAGCACCAGCAGTGACTGCGAGCCAGCTCCCACCAACTTCCCAACAAGGGTACATTTTAACTTTTGCTCCCATCCGCAAATATTTTTCCCTATATCACGTGGCCAAACAACATAACCAGGGTGGAAAGCTGGCTCTTGCCGTTTCTTGGAACCAGAACCAAGACAAACGATGGCCTTGCTGTAGCTGTTTATTTCCTCTGGCTGAGATGCTTTGGTGGGAAAGCATCTCCAAAAATAAGGGGTTTTTAAAAAGTCTCCAGCACCCACAGGTACAGACAGACATCAACTTGCTTTTGAGAGCAAATAATACAGAAAACCACTATTGTGGAAGTGGATTGTTTATAAACAACACTAAGATTTGACAGAGGTTACAGCAACCCCTTTATGGGTAATGAGAGCCAGAGTGGGAGACTGGGCAAGCTCAGACCTGCTAGAGAGAGAAACTGGAGGGTTTGTAGGAGCAAACCCACCACTGGTCAGCTTGAAAAACACATACAGGACCAGCTGATATACTTCCTCTGCCATATAAGTGGAGCCGGAGAAAAAGCCATCATGACTTAGCAGCAGAGGCCACGGGAAGAGCAGCCTGGCTGGGCAAGGAAGGTGGAGCTCCCACACCCTTAGCAACGTCTGCCAGCAGCAGGATTGACTCTTCATGAGCCAAAGGTGTGGGACAGCCTTGAGCAGGATGCTGAGCTCAAGGGCTCCCAGGTCCTCACAAGGTCTGTCCGAGTGCGTGAGCCCAGGCTGTCCCACCTGAGGGCAGGTAGCTGCGCCTCAGCCGCCCCGCGCAACCCTCTCAGCCAACTTCTTCCAAGCCATCTGCAATGTAGGTGAGAGCAGATGCTTTATTAAAAACTTGCAGAAGCCTTAACACAATGGCACTACCTTACTCAAGAGGAGGAGGAATATTTGTGCCTCTCCACAAGGTCCCCCCCTCATGCTTTCTCCAGGCATCCAAAACCTGGAGCACCATTGGAAAGTCCTCTTGGCAGTCCTGGGTGGCTGCAGCACTCTCCCTGAACTAATGACTTCAAGGACATCCCATGTTTCACCAGGCCTGCTGCCCACAGTGCATGATCACCTTTCCTCCCCCCAAAATAAATTCGGTTCAAGATTAGGCAGAGGAAAGTTGCTTCATGAACTCTTAGCCTCATCCCAGCCCAGGCAAAGCCTGGGCTTCCCATCACAACTCCCTGCCAGGGCACATGGGCCCATTCCATGAAGCCTTCTGTCTCCACATCTTCTCTGGGGAGCCTCAGTCACCCTCCATGCCCTTCTGTGGACGTGCCCACAGCCCACACTGGAGTAGAGGGTACTTGCGAGACAAGGCTCATCACCAAGTGTCTACACACCAGCGTCCACCCTTTCCAGCCGTTATTTTCCCACATTCATTTATGGGGAAGAAAAAAAAGTCTCTCCCAGAACATCATTTCAAGTGTGAAAAGACCAAAAGATGTACGGTTGCCGGGATTTGAGCCGCACTGCCACTCGCTCCTGAGAAAAGGGTCACCTTTAAAAACAGAAACTTAATTAAAGACCATAAATAAAATTAGCTCGGTCGCGCTGCTAACTTGGGAGCAGTTGGTGCCATTTGGCCTAGCGCAGATGAAGACCGAGAGCCGCACGTGGTTTCCAGCGGCCACGCACGTCGCCCCGGCTTCCCACCGCTCCCCAGGCTCCTCAGCCAGCAGGATTAATCACATTGACTAAGCGCAGTAATTAGGGCTGCTCTCCTGCTATAGTGCACATGGCGATCTCAGATGGCTGCAGAAACACGGCAGCTGCTTATCGGATCCTAAATGTCACGCTGCACATCAACACCGGGCAAACTCCTCGAGCTCCTCACGACTGCTGAGCAGAAAGGCTCCCAAAGAGGAGCACGGTCACCTGAACTGGGAAAATAATATCCTAGGAAAATAGTGACTCATCTTACTCTGGATAAAGGTGGAATATACGGTGTTAACACACGGCCGTGTTTTCTGCCAGAGAAGCCATTATCCACCCCAGCATTCCTGTGTTAATATGGAACCTTGCTTTAAAATCCTACAAATCAGAAAAATCCAGTTCCTCAATTTTTCAGGCCCCTCACCCCACTGGCACCTGCCGTTCAACACTCAACTCCCTTCTTCCTTGCTTCTTTTGTGGACTAAAAAAAAAAAAAAATCTATATATAAGATGGAAAAAAAAAAAAAGCCAACAAACCCCTAATCCTTGTCACCTTGCCAGGACATTCCTCTGCAAGTATTCATGGTACGACTTGTACCAACAGCAGATCCTGAAATACCTCTCTTCGCTCCTGCAGTCCAGTTGGCACAGCCAAGCGAGCAAGCTAAGGGGAAGTCTGTGGATCCTTCCAAGAAAAAGCCTGCTACCAAAAAAACCATCAAGGAAAGCAGCACATCCCTGCAGAGATGACAGAGCCAACTCTCCCTATGGCGACAGATTCAGAGTGGTTTGAGTTTTCCTTTCTTCTTCCAACCCCAAATTGCAGCCCAGGGAACTCAAGTGTCTACTCATCCACCAAGAGGTGATGATGACTCTCAAGGCTGATGCTCCCCAGCATCTCCTGCAGAACAGGGCTGCCCGGGGTGGGATGCAGAAGCTGGAGGCACATCACCCCTGAGGGAGGAGAGCCCACAAGGGTGCAACACTTCAGGAACTGGTTCTCCCCATCCCACCTGACCCACCAGGCTCTGCTATGGGGATGTCCAGCTGCCTGTGCCTGATATTCAACGAGCTTCTTGCTCAGGGAGCCTCAAAATGTGGGACCAAGCAATCCAAGACCTGAACCACACTCTCTGGCTACAATAAACAGTCTGGATCAGCGGGAGGTGTGGTGATAGCAGAGCAGGGGATGTCCATCTGGGAACACGCACAGAGCTCAATCTCCAGCACTGTCAGTCTGCCACATTCCACTCGCACCAGACTCAAATTGATTTCTTTAAGGAGGCGAGTGACCCTGTAAGAGCATCAGCCACCACAACCTGCGACAGACGGGCTGCTTCCTCCAAACACCAAAGCGATGGGGGATTGGAAGGGCTCCCCTCCGCTGACACTTCCTTCGAGGGGAGGATTGTCTCGCACCCACCACCACTGCAGGCCAGGTGGGGTATCAGGCAGGGAACCAAGGTGAGGGTCTGCCTTTCAGACCCAGCACACGCCAGTGCTTCCCTCTATTTACCCACTGTGCCCGCGCTGCGGACTTTACTTGTTTGCCTTTGGTTGCTCCCTCCTCCCCAGCCCCTGGTGCCGAGAGCCAGCTGCCTCTGCTCAAAACCCTCAATCCCAGCCCAGGAACAAAGCCAAAGTGCTTACAGATGCACCCGGCACGAACCTGCCAAGGGGACTCAGCTGCAGAGCTGGCTGCTCTCACCACCCTCTCTTGTCCAGGCTTTGCTCTGCACCAGGCAGAGCCAGAGCTATTTCTTGGGGTGGGCATCAACAACCAACCCAATGTTCTCCGGAAGCTCCAGGGTTTTGGCCCTTGAGCACCTGAGAAACCCTCAGGTGAGCAACCAAGCACCCAAAGGGCTCCATTTACAACACATCAGGCACTATTTCAGAGCAGATCCTCACACCGCAAAGAGGAAAAAGCAAAGCCCCCATAGGACAGATTTTTAAGCATAGTGCTTAAAGATGCAGAGTAGCTGGCTTTGAAAAATGGACTAACACCTCCCCAACCCCACCCAGTTTGAATGACTTCAATAATGAATTACACTGGATTGAAAACTTCTGCAGACACCCCCCTCCCCACATCCCCAGCTGCCCCGATTTTTTTCTTTTCATGAATCTACATCCCAGCATTTTGGCACAAGTTGCCAATTGAGCTGAACTGCAGTGGTATTTTTAGCTTTATTACCCAATACAATTTTTGCAAAAACTTTAACTTTTTGGATGTTACAGGGAAAAGGGATGAAATGTTAAGTTGGGTCTGTTACAAAAAAAAACAGAGTAAATTTCTTCTTGTAGCACACCCAAACTTCACCACTCAGGTTGAAAGCGAAGTAACCATGGTAAGCATTTGCATGTGTACCTAGATCTGACAAGCTCAATTAACATTTACCCACATTCATGTGAATGTCAACACAGAAATAAGTTTGGAGATTTTGAAACATTTGTAAACCAAAGCAAGATGCTTGGATAACCGCACCAGATTAGGCATGTGGTACAGCAGACACCAAGGCTTGCTGATGGGTTTTTTTAGTTATGTGGAAGAAACAAGTTATGTTGGGTTTTGGGTTTCTTTTTTTTCTTTTTAACAGCATATTCAGACCTTGAAACCTTCACTTTACTGGAGAGCAGAACTGCTTCTGCATTTTGCAAACTGTAAGTAGTGTGAAAAACAAAACCAGGCAGGAACACGTTGCTGGGTCCTCTTTACCCATCTCCCCCAAATTTAGCTGAATCTGACCCACTTCCAACTTAACCGTGTTACTCTGCGCTGAGAAATCAAAGGTCCGAGCAACCAAAGCAAGCCAAGGCACCGTAACAGGCTGCAATCCAGCCCTGGCCATCAGAAGGGACATTACCCTCTGTCCACGCAGGTGCCACAGGCACAGTCCCGAGGAGCACACCCAGGAAGGCAGGTGCAAAACTAATTCTGGTGCAACTCTGCCCTGCTTTTATTCTTAGCCTGACTACAGAATAAGCATTAAAAAAATGCTTTGCATAAATCTACTGTAGCGAGGCTTTTATTTCACTTCCAGGCCTTTTTTTTTTTTTTCCAAAACCACTGAGCATCAAATGCAGAAGAGAAACTGTGAGAGAGCAGCATTTTGAGACAAAACAGAGAGTGAGAGTGATGGCCTTCAGAACAGATCAGGTCCTGTGGTTAAAGCAGTTACAGCATTTCCAGCCACACCGCGCTTGCTCGGAGAGCGCCCAAAAATCACTGCCAGCCTCCCACGGGAGGCCACAAAAGAAAACAGGGACACAGGGAAAGCTGGGAGGGTCGCAGACGGGAGAAAAGCAGCTCAGAGAAAGCTTTAAGGGGAAATGCAGAAAGAGAAACAAAAACAACGATCGCGGGGAGGAAGAGCAGCCAAAGAGGAAGCGGAGATGCACAGTGGAGATGAGCTCTTCTCAGTCCTCCCGCCGGCCTCGGGAGCCACGGACCAAACGCCTTTATTTTCTACACAGAAGCAAGGCAATGGGACCGGTTACAGCAGCACGCAGCTTCACAGAAGGGCAGGGGGTAGCTTTTTTTAGCTGTTCGGTGTTTTTTATGATGTCTTTAAAATACATGAAAATCCGAGGGAAGAAACCAGAAGGCAAAGGTGCCACTCGCGGTAGCGCAGTGAAGCTAAACCAGCCCCGAGGCTGAGCACAGTCGGTGCCAATACACGACATAACATTGCCCCGGTGTCACCCAGCCCTCCTCCACCCCACAGCCCCGTACAAAACACTTGTGACTGCAGCTGGGATGCCTCTGGACCAGGGGAAGGATGCCCACAGCCCAGGAGAGGGCAGGGAGCTGGTACCTTTCATTGCCCGGCTGGAACTCTGAGAGCAAGGACGGCCTCCGCCGCTGCGGCTGCATCATAGACCCTGGCGGGAGGTGGGAAGCGAAATCCCTGGAATGATGCTGGTACTCCAACAGCGCAACGTCCTGCAGAGACAAAGAGAAGACCTCGTTAGACTGGCGGCAACTTTCAAGCAAGCATTGAACTCGAGAGTAGATTTAGAATAGATGTCAAGGAAGAAGGTCTTCACTGTGAGCGTGGGGAGGCACTGGAACAGGTTGCCCAGAGAAGCTGTGGATGCCCCATCCCTGGAAGTGTACAAGGCCAGGCTGGACAGGGCTTTGAGCAGCCTGGTCTTGTGGGAGGTGTCCCTGTCCATGGCAGGGAGGTTGGAACTTGATGATCTTTAAGTTCTCACCTAACCCAAACCATTCAACGAACCCTGACTGCTCAGAAGAAACCATAGCAATACTCCTTTGAAGCACTGGTTGCTGGCCAACAAAGAGCAGTACTTTTCTCCCCCAAAAGGGTTCCCAGTAACACCCAGTCCCTCACTGTGTTGGGATGGTAGCTCAGCTCATGGTCCAATTTCCCTGCAGCCTTTTACTGGGGCTGCTCACAGGCTGGGTCCTGGGATGAGAGCCCAGCAAGCTCTACCCAGGCACCGAGCATACACATAGAGATATCTGGCAGCCAAGGAGTCCTGGTAACAACTCCAAATCCGAGAGGAAGAACAGGTAAGAAGAAAATTAAAAGTCACAGGATACTTTCAGCTTCAATAATCCACGCAGCAGTGTGGAGGAAGGAAAGAGAGAGAGAGAAAGAAAGAGAGAGAATAAAGTGTCCCTTTAAACAGAGCTCCCCTGGGCTGAGCTCAAGGGATTTGAAAGGACAGTTTGCTACTTATTATGTGTACGTCCCTTTTGTTCCTTGACCCTTGGAGAGTACAGTACAGTGTGTTCCTGATTTTAATTAAATAAGAAGCCCTCCTGCTCCGTGCCACAGACTGATTCCAGCAACAGTATTTTAGCAGCTACATTCAACTGCTATTTTTTATTTGCAGATAGATGCTTGACCAGCAGACTAATCATCTAATTAACTAAGACCTTCAGCAATGGCATAGAAAGCCCTGTCACAGAAGATCCCTGGTAACGCTGACACACGTTTACCTTAGAAAAACCAATCCCACCTGCGAGTCTATTTTGAACAGTTCTCAGCTGGAACCAAACATGCTCCGACTCCCTCAAAAGAGAAATGAGAAATTTCAGAGTCTAAAATAAATATAAATTAATAAAGAAAATACCACACGCACATGAGCAGGGGACTCTCAGTCCTAACAGCTGCTGCAGAAATTATCTGATCAGATGTAGTGAAGATTGACATGCTCCAGCAGTAGGGAAGCTGGAGAAGTGCCCCAGTGAGGTGCACGGCAGGCAAAGAAAGGATCTGGAAGAGTAAATAGCAACAAACTGCCCCAGGATACCCCCCTCTCCCAAGATGCCAGTGAACAGAGCAGCCCAGCATTGGATGCCAAGCCCAACGTCTCTGGCCACCGAAGGGCAAAACAAGATGCTTGCATAGCAGGTTTCTGGAAAGCCAGGAAGAAAACCAGAAATTGTTATCACTCGGCTAAGGGGAGCCAAGTAAAGCAGATCCCCTACACCACATTCAGGCTCTCTCACACAAAAGCTGAAAAGGCCAAAAATCTAACAGAGGGAGAAGAATGGTGGTGTCTGATGGCCACCACTTCTCCTCATGCCTAGAAAGGTGCACCGGTTTTTGGAAGCAGGTTCATTACTCCAGTAGAGTGGTTCTGCTCCTTTTCTGTTCTGACTGATCTTGGGAAACACCAGGAACCAGGGGCCTCTGCCAGCCCCAAACTCCCCGTCTCCACCTCCAGCCCAGCCTTTTCAGACCTTGGCCTCTGGGGCAAGGGGTGTCTTCAGACAGGTTCCTGCAGCATAAGGAGGACATTACTGGGACAGTGTCTACTCTCCTCAGGGGGATGTTGCACTTCTGCTGTAAATCCAGGCACTAAGGGAGGACACTCTCCCATGATGCTGCTTTTCCTTCAGCTCTGGAGCCCATCCATGCAGGACACCATGAAGGCCTGCAGGACAGAATATGCCATCAGTTCGACTACAGATGGGACAAACTCCGACATGAGGAGTGAAGGAGCCCACTCGCTCTTACAGCCCCAGCTAAAGCAGAATCGCTGCCTACAAGGAGCCTCCGCACGTTCACAGTCCTCCTGGTCTGAACTTACAACAACAGAGCGACGCAGCTCCTGACCTCCACCTACAAAACAAACACACCACGTCTGGGAAGACACACCAATAGGCCCACAACCAGGACCGTCACCTTCTGTGGGTGTATAAACAAGAATTACTCGTCTGGGAGGCTTGAAGGCTGTGCCCTTGAGAGAGAAAGGAAAAAAAACGAAAAGAAAAAAGGCTCTTGCATGTCCCAAGAACCATCTGTTTTTCCTTTTCCCCCTGCCCACACTCAGCTGAGCTTTGCCTTTTCCTTCTCTAGCCCCCATCAAAAACTCGCTGGTGGAGCACAGAGCCTGCTGGCGTGGCCTGAAGTGACAGGGGGGTCGTTACACTGGCCATTAGCTCCAGGCCGGGAAGGCAGACGTGCCTCTCCAGCTTCTCTGCCGAGGGCAAGGCTGGTAAGCACCAGCTCCTGCTTTTCCAGACATCGCCCAACTCACTCTGACCTGCTCCTCTCTGTTCACATCAGCATTCGGTTTTACCAGAGAAAATGTAACCTAGAAATTAGTGAGGAGGATTCAGTGCCCTGTGATGAACTGTCAAAGGAACTGCGGGAGACCTGGCAGGACGTAGGTGGATTAATTGCTCCGAAGGTTACTGCAGTGAATTGCACTGTGAGCTATGACCGTGCTTTTCAAACACGGATGCCAGAAAGGTTTATGAGTTACCTTCAGAAGAGGCTTAAATTTTGTTTAGCAGTGTTTTAAAGCCATATGCTGGGAGGCACCTTGTTGCCAGGGCCACGGCCCCCTCCAGACGCGGGCAGAGACACGGGAGAAGCATCCAGCATGTGCCAGATGAATTCCCCACCACTCAGATGGGATTCAGTCCCCATCCTGACCTAAAATATCTAGCTCAGCCTTGGCACCTGCAAGACTCCTGAAATAAAACAACTAAAAAGCTCTGCGGCCACAAGGTACACGTTGCTCCTTTTCCTCTCCATTGCTTTGCTGGGTTTTGCTCAATTCTATTTTCTGCTCATCTTCTCCCTCTCTTTGCATCGCATCCCTGCCCTCTGCAAACCCTCCTCCCACCCCCTCAAATCTGCTGATGCATCAGATGCACCTTCACCAGGGTCCTCAACTCTCCCATTGTCTCTGGTCAGGACTTTGTTTCTTTGACACCAACCTTCCTGTTGCTCCTTGTGCTCCCACCCAGATGTACTTTTTGCAGAATTTATTAAATTCAGAAAATGCTATGAAATAGAAATTAAGGAAGCAGGAAGATGATGGGTAGTCAGGGGTTCCGGCACATCAACAGATTTGGAGGGGTGGGAGGAGGGTTTGCAGAAGGCAGGAAGAGATGAGAATAGAAGATGAGCATTTTCTCCACTTCTGTTGATAGAAATTTATCTTCTCTACTCAGGCAAAAGAGGGGGAATGTTTCCAAAACAAAACCAAAACAAAGCCACCAAGGCATTGGAAGTCTCAATGTCAAGACCTTATTATTCTCTTGAAAAAAAAAAAAGCTTCCCAAAATACAACCCCAGGGTGGAAGGAACTGTGCCCCCTCTAACCATGTAGGCAGGGCATAAGCAAACAGATCAGAGTTTCCTCTCTCCAGATGACACCATCTAGAGCTGTAGATGGTTTGAGACCCAGCCTGGTGATAGCTAAAGCTAGTCCCAGGGGCATCCACTCTCTCCGATGGAAACAGATCTAGACAATGCCACTGGAGCAGCCTCATAAGCAGCTGGAAAGCTTGTCTGAGCAAGGGAGATCCAACCCAGACACTGCCAGCACAGACTTCCCCCCAGAACGCCTCTACTGCAAAGCACTGGCAGTAGGAACCTGTCCTCCAGCACAGACATTTGTCCCCCAGAGCAACCCTACTATGCACATCCTTGTGCTAGTGCCTCCTGCTCCGCGACAACTCACCCACCAATGCCTGGCCAACCCACACTTGCCCAGGGGCAGACCTGGAAAACCATGGAGGTCACCCAGCCAGGAGAGGAAGGTTGGATTCCTGTCACTGGGAGTGGCTCGACATCCATATGCAGTGAAGAGGCTGTGTGATCTCCATCTTCCAGTCCCAGAAATGCACTGCTGTCCTTGTCCTTCACAAGCCACCCAGTATCACACCATGGATTGCTGCCCTGGCCCAGACCATCAGCCTTGCACACAAAGAAACAGCCACCTCAAAACCAGCCCATCGCATCTCCAAAGCTGAGGGTGCTGCCAACTCGCTAAAAATCAGAAAAACAACAAGGAGAAAATCTACATTATTCAGGCCCTAACTACGCACCTGCACGAGCTCCTGGGCACACCACCTGAATGAACTCAAATCCAGCTCTTCAGGGCTGAGGCAGCTCAGCCTCAGGCTGCTCGGCCCCAGGTCCCCATGGCCCCCTGAGCTGGAAGGGGTTGCGTGTAAGCAGCGGAGCCAGGGAGCGGCGATGGGGGGCACAGACAAATCCCTGCGGGCACCAGCACCAGAACAGCAGCTCCTCACAGCAGGAGATTTCGTGTGCCCAGAGCACAGTAAATGGTGCAATTCAGCAGTCAGCTGGAGCCCCAAGTACCCAGGGGCTGACTTCAGCACCCCATGGGAAGGCTGCAAAGCCCTGGTCTTTACACGGGCGTCCAACTCCCTCTCCCTTTCACCAAACCTGATTCAAGGTCTGACACGAGCAGTACTCAAGACAACAGACCTGCCGACCACTGCCTGCTGTGTTGACTGGTGAGAAAGGGTCCTGTGGGGAAAACCACTTGAATGCAGAAAGGCAGAAAGCTGCTCTGGTAAGAGTTGGCTGCAGCAGGTTCTTCTGAGCAGCTCCTGGCCCCACACCACAAGAAGCCACTGGCTGGGCTGAAGCAGCACCGGCAGCATCGCCGAAGACAGAAAGACACCCAGAGTGCCATAAATCACCCCGTCAGAGCAACGCAGCACAAGGCCAACGCTCAGACAGACAAAATGCTAAAGAGCCAAAAGCAGCCTCATTAAAAAACACTTCTTCATGCAGCAGGCTGAAGAGGTGCCTGGGCCCAGCCTGAGGCACTGAGATCATCCTTTGCTGCCAGCAAGGAAGGCTGGACACATCTGCTCTGCCCCTGCGCCTCGGGGTGCTGGGAAGGGGAGCTGGTGAAAGCACTCCCAGTCTCGAGGTCTTTCTGTGATAACTTGATTCGGGAATGCCAAGAGCGCCGTCTCCCTCCCCTTCCTGGTAAATCCTCTGACCCTAAATAACCTGAGTCTATCAGCCTCATTAAGATACACTAATCAAACTGTCTAAAGCCAGGAGACTGAATGCAATATTACAGCAAAGCCCTTGGCAACACAGAGACAGCCCCATAGAAGAAAAAAAAAGAATAAAGCAAGCAAGCTCTTTTTTTTTTTTTCTCCTCTTGAAATTTTTTTAAAACTTTCAGGCTGCTGCCTTACCTACCATAACGTCTCCAGCAAAATCTTCTGTGCTGTCCCCTGACCTCAGGATAACCCCCACACTAAACTAATAACTGCATCCAGCCTCGCAGCCTTGCTGCCTCTCTCACTTTCTGTTTTGAACGTGTGCGCTCGCTGGTGCGCTTCATTTCTCCATCCCCTGCTCGCAGCTGCCCGGGTCTGGGCTGTCTGACCTCCAACAAGAAGGAAGAAAGGGAGGTATGAAAGCGATGCTGGAAGCAACCCTGGGCGCTGACCCACAGCGCACAGAACCAGACAACACCACGCTGTGGCCAACAGCAGCTCTGACCCTGCTCTCCCAGCTCTGGCACAGAGAGCATCTGTACGGATGAGGCATCTACCGACTGCTCCAGCCAGATGGCATTCCCACAGCTGCAAAATGTAGCCCCCAAGGAGAAGACCCACAAACACCCCAGAGACATGAGGCCTGCAGAAAGAAAGCCTGGAGCTGGTCTTGCAAGAACAAGGAGAACTGCTCCTCCTCTCTTCCTCCCACCAGCAGAAAAACAAGTGCAAACGCCCAGTGCTTTTGGCTCCCTTGGAAAACAGCTCTGGAGCAAACCCATGGAGACCCAGAACGCAGCCAGACCAGCACCTGCAACACAGCTCGAACTGCCCAGAACCTTAGATCCATCCCCCGTTGCTTACCACGTCTTCAGCCAAGAAAACAACCAGGAGCTCCCCGCCGAGTTTCGATGCAAACGCAGCTTCTCATAAAAACCACCGGCTCTTGTTTTGCAGAGACACCGAGAGGAGCGGTCCCGGGGTCAGTCACCACATCCGCCAGCTGAGCTGGCTCCCCGGCGAGGGTGGCACCCGCGCCAGCACCCGCCTCTAACCTCGGCACTGGGTGCGGGCAGCACCTCGCTGTGCCTGCGGAGCTCCTCGGGCACAGGGGCGCTCGCCCCGCTCCCAGCCGCTGCCCTGCACCGTCCACGGCACCTCTTGTGGGCAGGCAAAGCAGCCAGGGCAAACCGCACACGCTCCCAACGGAGCAAACCCCAGCTCCTTGCCACCTCCACCAAGGATTAGGTCGTGGGCTGCTCGTTACGAGCTCGCCCAGCATTGTATTGCGAACAATTTGTATTTCTTAATGACGTGCTATTTCTGCTGAAGCACTCCCAAGCGTTTAGGCTAAATGAGGCCGATTAATAATGGCGTGGTCCGAACAGCGAGTAAAAGAAACAATGCCAAAGCTTCCCTATAGTTCATTATTTATAAATTGTCCCTTATCTAATTTCAGAAGAGGGTGCCTGGCCCATCCCTGCTGCTCATCTGCGTGCTGTCCTGTAAACTCCTATAACTGCAAGGGAACGGGGGACACACAGGTCAGTGGCTCAGCGTGGTGGCCAAGACTTGCCCGCAAGAGCCACCCCATCCCCCCGGGAAGTACAGGGCAGGCTGAGCTTTCCACACCCCCAGAAGCATAAATCCCGACTTAAAACCTGCAAAAGCCTTGGACCATTTGGCAATTAATTTGTGCAACAAGATGCTGCTTGAGCCCCTTGACGCAACGCTGGCTGCGGCAGAAGGCTGGGCTAGTAATCAGTGCTGCTTGCGAGCCACACCATGGTGGGGTGACCAAAGCGGCACGGCCACCACCCCAGCAACTTCGCCTGGGAGAGGGGATGCCCCCCACCCCTGCTCTGCACACCCTGAACTTTGAGAAAAAGAAGTTGCTTTAAATCTCTTTCTGCCAGCAGCGAGCGTGACCTATTTTAGCATTAAAAAGAAAAGCTCTCTGGTGCCTGGATACCCCTTGGCTCTGGCAGCGCAGCAGTTGCTCATCAGACCGAGAAATGCACTTTCTCGCCTTTGCCTGGAGAAAATAATTTTTCCCAAAGCTGATTCAGGTAAGAGGAGGGGGGAAGGTTTGGGAGGAACTGGGGCGGTAGCAGAGCTGTTGCTGCACGAGGTCCAGACCCAGCATGGGCTGTGAGAGGACCAGCATGGTATGGAGCCCATGGCCCGCAGCCTCCACAGCAAAGAGAAGCCATCCTCTGCTACCGAAACCCTCCACTGAAGGGATAAGGAGGTGGCTATTGATCAAAACAGGTTGTCCACAAGTGCCCTGCTTTCTGCCTCACTTCCTCCCCAAAACCCTGGGAGGAGCCCGCTGCAGATTTAAGAAAGGGGGAAAAAAAAAAAAAAAAAAAAGGAAGAAAAAAAAAAAAAACCACCCCTATCCAAGCCATAAACCAAACAACAACCCCTCCACAATCAGCTCTACTGTCGAAGATAAGGTCAGTAATAAAAACCTGGCTGAATACGTACATTTTTATCTTGCCTACGGGGATACAACATGTGCTGAAAAGACAAACACCCTTATTGTTCCAACAGTCTCATTGCCATCCATCTCTCAGAAGCTGCTGACTTGGCCTTTTGTTTTAGGAGGTGACCACACTGCGCGTGGCCCCTTCTTGGAAGGCGCCGATTTCTGCTGCCATCCCTGCACCAAGGCCACGGCTGCTGCCAGCACCGGCCGCGGCTGTACCAGCTGCACAGAAATGCATCCCTCCCAACGCCCTTCTCCCTGCCTCGCCAGCAAACCAAGGCTGTCAGCAGCACTTAACTGTCCCGTCTGAATGTGCCATTCATGGAGAAGTAGTCACGTCTGGGTGGGGGCAGCTCTCAGCTGTTGTGGCTTCCCAGTCATCTGACTGGTGCCAGGCGCTGGAGCCAGCCACCAGCCCTCTCCCTGGCAGCCAGAGGTGCCCGCAGAGCAGCGGCACATCCATTACAGTGCTGCTTTTCAGTCTTTCTCCATCACAAGACTTTTGTTCCAGTTGCATCCAGGCGCCTTTGAGCCCAGAGTGACCTGTCTGCCCTTCCCTCCATTCCCCACGCCTGGTGCTCTGCTTCCTGAAGGACTCATGGTCCTGAACACCCACGCAGGGTGAGCGGTTCTCTTCACACGACAATCCCAAAACTTCCACATGAAAAGCACTAGGTTATTTCGCTCATCATCGCATCTCTTCTGCAGCATCATCCCCCACCATCTCCCACCACACGTGGTCCCACACAACAGCCATAACCTATGTGCAGGTCCCTGTAGGACCCTTTCATCTTTCCACATCCCCCACTCAGGTCTCTCAAACTTCCCTGGACCTCTACAGCAAATCCTTCAGGCCAAAGAACCTGACTTGCTCAGTATTTGGAATAAATGTGGTGACAGTGACAACTGTCTCGCAGGAGGTGTCTTCAGGGGCTGGTGGGACAACAGGGACACTGTCAGGCTAGGGGAAAGGCAAAGGCTTTATGTATCCAAAAGCGGCCTTAGCGGGTCTCTACCTTTGCCAAACCGCACCGGCAGCAGAAGTTTGTTCTACCCCTGTGCAGTTGCAATCTTCAGATCAACCAAAAGCAAAGCACCACCTTCTGCACCAAATCACGTCCAAAAAGCAGATTAAGGTGCAATCATAAAAGTTTAGAGTAGCTTGAGGAAAAAGAGCTGTTTCAGACAAAGGCTTATCCTAGGGAAAATGAGCTTTAAATACAAACTGCTGTAAGCCAGCTCCTCCTTCCTGGCAATGGGAGAGAGACCCCAGGGCAGGGAATTAGGTGTCCTGTTCCTTCACCTCCATGCTCTCCCAGTCCCACAGCAGGAAGCCAAAATTCCCAAGTCCCTGCTCAGAGCTCCAAGGTATTCTAGAAAGATCGTGCCGAGTTCTCACGACAGACCCGATCAGAGGCACTTTCCAAGGTACGTTTTTGATTTTCAAGTCTTTCCATATGCCATTAGCTGGAGCCCAGGAGGCAGAATTCAGGATGTGAATCTCTGGCACGAGCCGCCCCCCGCTCAGCTGCGCAGCTGGTAGCAGGAGGCTTTTCTTTGCGTTCGGAGGTGGTTGGAGAAGGCTCTTCGCAGCCTGGGGGATTTTAGCATTTGGCACTGTAAACTCTTCCGTTCTGCAAGTTCCCGGAGCACCGACACAGACTGGCATTGAGCTTCCAGCAGATCAAAGTGTGAATAACTACTCCAGGGAAAACCAACACAGCAGCAAAGGCGCCTCGCGCTCGTAACGCAAACCACGCCGCCTCTTACAGGCTTACCTGGCCTCGCCTCGCCATGCTGATCATGTCACTGCAGAGAGGAGCCAGCTCCTGCCATCTCCAGAGCTTCCATCTCCTCACAGCACCTTCCACCGCAGGACACAGGGTTTAACTCCCTCGCTCAGACTGCTGGGAGGAGGAGTCTGGGCAGGGAAGGCACTCAATTCCCCCCAGGCCACCATTTGGCTAGGACACCAAATCAGCACACAAGTTTGCACCAACCTCTTGTCTCTGGTTCAGACAGACAAGGAAGTTATTTATCACGGGCCAAAAAAAACCGAGCAATCGGGCAGGGACGCTCCTGCACAAGCGCTGTTTTGCAAACAGGGAGCTTAATGAAGGAGCTACAGAGCTGCTCCCTGACAGGAGAGGTGGCACGGAGAAAGCACCAAGGTCTCAAAGCTGGAGCAGAAGGGTTAAGGAGGGGTGAAGCTCACCTTTCGACCTCAGGGAGCAGAGGAAAGCAGCAGCAGCAGGCACACCCAGTGCCTCTGGTTTTGCAGGGAGGGGACAGTGCTCCCAATGGGGATTCAAACCTGTTTAGTACCTTTAGTAGGTAAAACACTAAAAGCACCCCAAAAGCAGAAGCTGTTTTGGCACAGAAGTTGCAGGATGAGGACACCTCATGTGCCTCGACCCCCAGCATCTCCTGCAGCTGGTACCACCCTCTGGGAAACACCCCAGCCTGCATCCACTGGTGCATCACTCCCGTGGCTCCGAAATGTCACGGCACTAACAGGACGAGGAGGACTGGTAAGAGGACTGGTAAGGAGGGCACAGCAAGAAACTGGATCCACATGGCTGGAAGAGAGGGGAACCCTTCTGTCCTCTGGGGAATATTGATCACAAAGAGGCTTTAAAAGGAAAGGGGGACATGTGCTACATAGGGAAATCGATCTGTTTGCAGAAAATATCTGCAGGCTGCCTGAAAATGAATATCCTCCATGTGGAAGTTTCCTTTGCGAGACCATGAACTTGGGACACGTTAGAAGGTTGGAAGAATTTAAGTAATGTAGTTTTTCACCTTCAGCTAAAGATCACGGAGCATTCAAACAATTCCTCTGTCCCCAAACAGAACATGATAGAAACCAACTAAGCACCCCAACATTTACAGCTAATGAATATGGAAGACAAAAATGTATCCCCTGAAGTCCGGCCAAGAACCACTCGGCGCCCTTAAGAACCAACTGATTCTTGGCGATTTTGGTTTTACCTAAAGAAAGTCAAACAAACCAGAACCTTTCTACCAAGCTTCCTTCTTCCCTCTAAAAACATGCACACTTGTCCAAGCTTTTTACAAGCCCTTTTTTTTTTTTAGTAAAATGGATTCAAATCCAGGGTCATTATAAAATACCACACTATCTTCACATCCAGCCTCCCTGACAGCTGTTGGAGACAGATGTTTCTCAGTGAGGAGGAGGAGGAGGACACCCCAATTCAATTGGGGACCAATGCAACCTGCAGAACGGCCTCTTCGCTGCATCATCCATCACAGCTCAGTCTGGATCCGATCCACAGGTTCACAGCCCTGCCCAAAGCTGGCACAGAGGAGTGAAACCAGCCAAACATCCTCACTCAACCGGTACGGGATCTTCTCTGCCAGCTTCAAACTCAGCACTAACTCCTTGAATGCGCTGCCCAGATACAGAAAGCATATTTCTGCTTAATCACTCGAAATGCATCGTTTTTTCCCCAGTTTTCTTGGATAGCCCCTGGGGTTTTATACAATGGGAGAAGAACAATGCCCAAGCCTCCTTCCACTGCCTTGTGCCCCTTCACAACATCCCCTCTCACCTGCCTCCTCTGTGAAATCAAACAGCTGCAATCCTTTAAAGCACTTCTCCTAAAGCGTCACCAAGCCTAAAATAATGTCACGACTCCTTTCTGGGCTCAGTATTCCTGCCGAGCTGCATTTCCCTGGGTGCGACTGTCACAGTTGGACTGTGGTTATTTATTTATATTCTAATGGCATTTGCAGCCCTGCTGAGCTCAGCCCTGCACACACACCCAGGAGGTGACCCAGGGCGTTTCCACTGCCAGCATAAGGTTCCCCAGGCTGACAAATTCCCTGTTCTCAGGAAAGGATGCCGTGGAACGCAGAAAACCAAAATCAAAGTCTCATTAGATGCAAGACACGTTAGTGTCGGGTTGGTTTTGGCCTCTCTTGCTTTCTTCCAAACAAGCGCTCACTGTGCAAACACACCCCATGACAAAACTGACCTGGCCAAGACATGCAAGCAAACACCGCTGACTTTTAATATTAAGCAGCACAGCAACTTCAAAGCAATTGGGCTCTCCTCTCCCAAGCTGTCCCACCAGAGATCAGCTCCAGCCCCAGAGCCATGGCCAGATTCCAGCTCATGGCACCGCCGAGCAAGAGACACGTGTCTGCAAACAGCTGAGAGTGGCAGGGTGGATCACGCCGGGACATGCTGCCCACCCTCCTGAGGACAGGCAAAGTGCCCCCGGTCTGTGGGGGGCTGGCCCATTTCTGAAGAGAAGACCCTTTTGGCTTCCAATCAAAGAAAAAAAAAAAAAATCAAGTTTTTTTTATAAATCTCAAGTCCAACCTCTCCTGTATCCAGACACCTAAAAAGTATCACATAACTCTGGAAGATTAAGGGCGGCTGTAAAAATAACTTCAAGAAGCAAATGCCAGCAAACTCTTCCAACATTGATATAACAGAATAAAACCAGTATTCACTGCGAGCAGAGAGCAGGGCAGGCTGGAGAAACCCCGAGCTCCCTCCAACTTGCAAACAACCACCCCACTCGGTTCATTCTGCTGTTGCGACACTAAGGGGAAGCAACTGGGGTTTGCAGGAGACTCGGCACCCCGAGGCTAGGAGCCTTTCACACTCCTCTAAAACCCGTCTCCACACTGGGTACTGAGGTTTCTTTGGTTTGTTTTTAAAACACAGTTTTGCAACAAACAACTGCAGCTGTTGCTCACCTGGTCACATCCTCCTCCCACTCGGGTTGCTGATGAAAAGAGACCTGGGATTTTCTTTTTGAGACAAATGCTCTTGTTCCATCCCACCTCCAGAACAAACACGCTCGCACCGATGGAAGCAAAACTCCCATAAATCGAACCAGGTCAGCGTGTCTCATCCCCTGGATGAAAAGCTTCTTTGTGCAGAAGCACGCAGGCCCCGAGCGCTCTGGGTGAGCCAGCTAACACAGCCAAAAGCCCGGCCTGCACCCTCCTCAACATTTCTATTTCAAAGCCTTTCCAAACTCCAGCTCTGCTCCCTGTGCTGCTCTGCTGAAGCCCAGCACAGAGGGCAGATGAGGCAATCTCACCCCTTCACCGACACCTCATGGGTTTCCAGGCTTCCAAGTCAAACCCTAAAATTATCACTGCAGGAATGTTACCATTCCATAGCTGCTCCTGTCAGAAACACAACCCCAAGACAAGGTCTCCTCGCTAACTTCTGTTACAAGCACCTTCCTGGCTGTGGCCACCTTGCTATAACCCACCAAGAAGGAGCTCCAAAGAGCAGCCTTGCAAGAGTGTGCCACGCTCCAGCACCTAATAAGATTCATTTAAGCAGCTTGAGCTGACTAAAGCTGTTCCACTAAGGAGAGGGTTGGTTTTTCTTCCGTGAAAGGCTTAAACCTAAAACATTCAACCACGCAGGATGAGCAAGCACAGACGTGAGTGACATGGCACAGAAAGGAGAGGCTGGATGGGTGAATTAACCTGCGCAAGCTCCGGTGCATTCAACGGAACGCAGCCAACAAAACAAACAAATTAAAATAAATAATAATAAAAAAAAAATCACCTCATGCTTTGATCCAAGAGGAGACAAGACTGCGAGTGAAAGGTAGGAAGAGGTAAAAGTAGGGACGGATAAAATAGAAAAAAAAAAAAAAAAGATCAGCAGCTCAGTTTTCTTCTTGCTTCCCAGGAGCAGCACCAGCAGCTAGAAACACCACAGAGAGGGGCAGGTCTCCTGACCAAAGGGCAGGCAGCCTGGATATCAGGAGAGCTTTCCAGAAGGTGTCAAGAGCAAGGACTGGGCTCACTGGGAAGCAGCAAGAACGTTCGTTCCCTTGTGATTTACCACCAAAGAAAGGCCAGGTCAAAGGCAGCTGGAGGCCACAGGCTCCTGCTCCACGCCAATGGTCAACCTTTCCTTCTCCCCCCAAGCTAGCTGCTGCCTCCAACCAAGTGTGCTCTCGCCTGGAAGACAACTGGTCTGAGGTGCCCAGAAGGGAAGAATCAGAGCCCATGAGAACCACCACAGCAAGTGCTGGGAAGAGGCTGGAAAGGGAGAGAAAAGCTGAAACCACCAGACGCAGAAACAGAAGAGAATCCCACAAGAGAGGAACGATGAAACCCTGTACCACGGGCACAGAACCCGTCCGATTTCTCTGCAACAGCCACATCCGAGACCAGCGCAGCTGAACCGCTGCCCCAGCGACGGGCCCGCGCCACGCGGCCCCCACCCTGCCGCGGGGAGG
>JAAGNO010007933.1:0-13666 GCA_033439905.1 Ceryle rudis
CAGGGGAAGCACACGTGGCAGGCTGCTGCTCGGCGGGAGGTGGGCCCGTCGGTGCTGGGCTGGGGTTCTGGGTACATGCAGATGCGTCTTGTGCTTGAGCAAGGGATCTCCTGGAGCCGTGCTCCAGCTGGCCTGGGGGAAGAGTCAAAAAACCAGTTATTTCGAGATCGCTTCCCACAGCTTCAATTTTCTTTCTTCCTCGCCCTAAAAAGCATCCAAGGCAGGGCGCTGCTCTCCCGAGCCCTGGTGGTCCTGGCCTACAAGCAAGGCTGTGCTCTCAGTTGGCTGTCGAGACGGAGATTGCCGCAGGTGGGTCATAGTCAAGGATGGCAGGTCCATGTTTGCTGTCCTGCCAGGGTGGTGAGAGCCACCACAGTTGTGCTGCGACTGTGAGCATCCCCTTCTTCACCAGGAGTTTGCTGCTTTCCTGACATGTTTGTTTGTTTTCTTGGGAGGTGGGTGCAGTTACATTGCTTTTCACATCTTTTCTGGGACCCATCCAGGTCCTCCCAGTTGTAGTGGAACCAGCAAAGACTGACCAGAGGTGCTCCAGGGAGAAAGGTAGAGATGTTGTCCTGCCTTTGGAGGTGGATGTGATGGCAAACTGGTTTTCAGGACCCTGGGGACTTGGCTTGGGAGCATATCTGCATCAGGGCGATGGTGAGGGGGTGCTGTATCGCATCCTGAAGCACAGAGCGCTTTGGAAATAGAGCAATGAATGGGGTTTGTGTTTGGGGTCTTTTTTCCCCACTTCATCTTCCCTGGGATTTAAAAAAACCCAACAACAAGCAACCCCAACCCACCCAACAAACCTGAAGCCACCAGATAATTAAATTTCTCCCCAAAGCAGGGCTGACGCACAGAGCTAGCTGCTGTAGACACGGGCACAGCTCTTACCCTCACCCTGTTATTTCTCATTATATCTCTTGCTTAAAAACCTTGTGCTATTCTCCTGTCTAGCAGAGAGTGTGGGGCCTTCCCAGGGAGCCCCCTTCTCTTCCTGGGTCTGATTCCTTCAGGTTTTGCTTGGGGGATGCACGAATGTGATGGAGTCCCCCGCTACGGTCCGCACAGGTCCCCGGCGCCTGGATGTGCCCCGTGTGTGTGCATGGAGGGTGCGGGTTATACATGAGAGTGTGGTGTTTAGGCTGTGTTAACGAGCACACGGGGAGAGTGGGGAAAATGGATCATTCATGGTTACGATCTGGCCACTGTCAAAATATGGTGTTATTTTGACGGTTGCTTTGTCTTTGCTCTCTGAGCAATATGAAGGTAGTTTCTTAGCAACAAAACTGTGTTCTCAAACAACACCAGTGAAAAACAACCCCCCAGAAGAAGAGGAGGCAGCCTCAAGAGCACCTTTCCCGTGTGTCCCTGGCCACACCACATCTGTAAATTAGATAGACAATGTCTTATCCGGTGGCAGGCACTTGCCCATGGCTGTGGTGCCATGCTAGCGTTGCCCCAGTCCCCTGGAGTGGGTTCCTTGGGATAGGATCACTATCCCTTTTGTAGATGGGTAAACTGAGGCAGCCTGGTGTGGGAAGAGTGTCATGGGATGCCTTTTAGATGACACGGGAGGGTTTGAGATTCTGCGTAATGAAGCTTGCCACGTGGTGGCTGGCAGGCGCTTTCTTGGACCTCTCTTGGCCAAGCTCTTCTCCAGGGTCTCATTGCTGTGTCTCAGATGGATCCCAGAAGGAGGGCGGGAGGGAGCTGCCTGCAAACAATTTTGGCAATGGCTCTCCCGTGCAATTTGGAGTGTCTGTCCTTTGAAGGCAGCGCTGGGCCTGGTGTCTGTGCTGACGTTGGAGTCCATGAGAGCAAGCGGTTCCTCTAGCCAAGTATCTGCCAGGCTGTGTCGGGAGAACTTTTATCATTTCTGTCACAGACATCACAACTCGCTTGTCTTACCATACATCTTCCTAAATGTGACAGAATATTCAGCTGTTATTAATTGAATACTCTCTAATTTAACTGCTTAGCAGGAGGGAGAGCGACTGGTTTGTCTCAGCATGGAGAGCTGCCATCGGGTGCACAGGAGGTTTTGGGGTGTGGAGATGTAATTTGGGAAGTGAAATGGGGCTTTTGGACTTGTTAGCATGGGGAGCCCCCTCCCCTGTGTGGGCCTGATCCTGATCCTTATCCTGCCAGGGAAGGGCTTCAGCATCTGCTGTGGGTCCTTGTCCTAGAGCAGGTGGCCAAGCCTAAGACTGGAGATGCTGAGGACATTATTGCCTCTCATCCCATCCTGACACTACTATGTAGGGATGGAGGGGAAGGGACACCCCAGGAATATGGCCAGGAGCTGGTGCTGGTCCCTGGGGGACCAGGAGGGAAGGGTGGTTTGGACTGGGTTGTCTCAAAGTCTTTTCAGGTGTTTGGAGGTGACACCTGCAGTGGGTAAATCCCTCCTTCTCTCTTGAGCTGCTGGAAGCAAAGCTCAGCCCCTGTGGTGGGCTCCTTGCCTGAATTGCAATGCCCATCATGGCCTGGCCAGCTCCTCTGTCCCCAGAAGATCCCAGTTGTGGCTCCTTGTCTTCCTCCTCTGCTTTAACATCCACCTCCAGAAGCACCAAAGATGTCCCACGTGGAGACTGGTTGTTATTGTAGGGTTGCTGAGAAGCTCGGCTCCTTTGGAGGATGTGGGAGGCAGCCCTCCTTGCTCTCACCTGGGTGCAGGCTGGTGGGGGACCATCCCCGCCAGCCACCCCAGCCCCATGTCCGCTTGCACACACATGTGCTCGCCTCTCTCTGCTGCTCTCCCAGAAAGTTCAAACCTGGAGTCAAGTTTATTGTTTCTATCTCGTTTATTTTAAGTATAGTTTTACACTTTATTATATGCTGTGACATCTTAAATGGAGCCTGTCACTCTATCTTGACTACTGCTAGGGGCTACAGCCACTTACTGTGTCAGGCTTTTCGGCAGCCCTGATTAACGATATCAAAACGAATGGATCCCGGCGCAGGCACAAGCACAAAAATCAAGGAGTGATTTGCATATTCAAATCGCGCACGGCGTCAAAAGGCAACGGCTCGTGCACGTATCGCACCGACACACCCCAGGGACGCACGTACGAGCTGCCGTGCATCCCCGTGTACGGGACCTGTATGTGTTGGGAGTGTCCGTGCACACCTACATCTATTTTATTTAGTATCTTCAGCCAAAAGGAAGAAGCTTTTCCCCTTTTTTCCATGAGCTTTTTCATCTCCCTGGACAATATATCAATTAGGATAGCTAAATGGAATAATACTACTCTCTTTTTTTCTTGTGAGCCTGTTGGGATACGTTGCAGAATTACCCACGCAAATCTTTTTTTTTTTTTTTTCCTGAAAGTAACATTTTGTTAGGTTAATTCATGCACTGGAAAAACAAACTTTCTGTTCTTCCAGTCCAATCTCCACTTACAAGTCAGGTTTTTGTAACCCTGTCATTAAAATGCGAGGTAGCCTACAGTAATTTGAATATTTCATTCCGCCGGCTGCTAATGCACTCTGCATTACAGATGGTACTTGCTCCATCCTTCTGGACTGGGTTCAATTATAAATGAAAGTAGGGAGCTGAGATTTGTCTTTTTGTCTCTGCTTAGTTGGAATAACACAATAAAGCTTGATGGGTAGGAATTCCTCAAGCTGCCTCCTCTCTGCCCGCAACGTCTCCCGTGTAGCTTTCCTCTCTCGATAGCGGATCTCGCTTGTCTTTCAAGTTGAGCCTGGAGTATTTGGGTTGGCAATGCCGGGGTTTTTCACAAGTCAGTTTTGGCTCAGATGTGTTGTGTCCCCTTTTTGGAAGCGCCCGGTTCAGTCCTCCTTTCTCTCTGTTTATTTGCTGGCCTCTGCATCCCCTTTTACAACCCATGCAGGGAGCAGGAGTAGGAGAATCCCACTTTTGCTGGGGGAGGAGGGTGCTGGATGGCTTTGGTGATGGTAGGGACACTGCTGGGATGGTGGGGACATCTCCCTATCCGAGGGTGTCCCTTTCTAAACTGCGACAGGAACAACAAATCGGTCCTCAGCTGGAGGGAAGCAATGAGGATGCAGAACAGCCCGCCTCCATCACAGGGTTGCTGCCCTGGGCTCTTCCCCAAGCCCCTGGGAATACCAGGGCCCCTGGAGATCCAAAGAAAACATTCACCTCTGCTTCATGATTAACAAAAAGGGGGGTCGCAAACCTCTCGCCCAGCTGCACAGAGGCTCTATATTACATACAGATGCCTTTTGCGAGCTCCTTCCCCATCCCCGGCCGGTAAAAGCAATATTGCCGAGGGAGTCAGAGGAGGTGAGGGCAGGGCTTTCAATTTGGTTTTACATTTACAAGGACCAGATGGCCTCGCTGGAGATGATCTTTGATCTGGGACGCAGCCGGAGTCGGGCAAAGATTTTTTTATTTTTTTTTTTACCCCCCTCCCTTTTTAATCTTCTCTCTGTTTATGGCGGGGGCCTCTCTCATAGGAGCAGGGGGGAGCTGTGCATCCGTCTGTCTGGCCAGTGCGCTGTGGGGCTGGATGTCAGCCCCTCTCTGCCCAAGGGTGCCGCTGAACTGTGCGGACGGGTGGGCTTGGTGGCAAAGCCCTTAGCGTGGTTGCCTGGGGTAGAAGGCAGAGCCAGATCCTGTTGCACCTCCACCCCGCAGCACGGAAATCTCTGTCAATAGCCTCTTGCATGAAATATAATTAAACACACACAGGCACCTCAAAACATAAATGCCACTGATTGATCCTTTTTAATTATTTTTCCCCATTTTCTCCAGTGTCTCACACCCTCTCAGCAGCACAGAGGAGCAGGAGATCTCTCCTTTTTGCCTTGCCAGTTTTGGGTTTCTTTCTTGCCCCCCCCCGCCCCCCAAATGTTTTGAATGGAGCAGGAGTGAAGGCAGCCGATCCTATTTCACAAGTGCTTGGACTCTTGCAGCACTCTCCCTCCTGTCCAAACAGATCGTTTACAGAAGGGGCCTCTATTTAAAGAAGGAACTGAACGTTCAGAGCTGTTTTCTGGCCTTAAAACACTGCCGACCGGCTGTTGCCTTTCAAAGAGTCAGGCTTTGTCTGGCGCGCTTGAGGACTGGATTTGACGCCAGGCTCAGCAGGTCGTCGTGGTGGCGCGAGGGACTGAGCATCATGCAAAAAAATGCGCTTGTGTGGTTGCCTGAGATCAGCGTATCCCAGTAAAGCTGGGTTCAATATACCATGTTTTAGCCGTGGGAGCTTGATGGACTGTCCAGGCTCAGGCAAACTTGGTGCTGTAAGTGGGACAAGGTTGGAAACCAAGCAAATGCAAGAGGACCATTCAGGTAGGCTTTGATGGCATTTATGTATAGCACAGAGAGAAAGACCTTGGCTGTAAGGGAGGCCTGCTAGGGGTTAGATGAACATTTTGTCCTGGAGAGCTGTGGTACTTCAAAAACACATGGGTGTGACATGCATACAGGCTCCACAGAGGCTGTCTCTGGTCCTGTTGTCTAGGTGACATCTCTAACGCTGTGAAGTGACTTGATATTGTCCCAGTACAGGCCACAACTGAAAGTAGGTGCCTGAAATTTTCCAGTGGCTGATGTGTTGCATCTAAATGATGACTACACTGCAGGAATTGAGGTGGGATTTCTGATACCTTTGGTTATGGTTGCATCTTGTGCTATGGACTTGATGTATCCCTCATAGGCATGTAACTTCCTTTCCAGTTTTTCATGGAGAGGGCTTTGAACCACTTATTACTGTGGTTGGGGGAGAGGTGGACATGGGGAGGGATGGTTTCTAATGTGTCTGGAATGGGAGACCCTGACTTTCAGGGAAGAGCAGTGTCCAGCCTCCACGAGGCAGAGACCCTGGGCCATGTCTGAACTCAGAGAAGGTGATCAGCAATGGTAGGCACTTCTGATCCGCTCGTACTTGGCAGTTGGTTCCATCTCCCCTTTGCCAAGACTGTAGGTTTCCTACTACAAAACTCATCCCTGAGGTTTCACCCTGGATGGAGTGTCCTTTGTTAATAGTTACTTCTTTCTCTTTTGCTTCCTTCATGTCTGCATCCACCAAAAAAAGGCTATACTGTTCCTGCAGCCACCTTCTCTAAGCACCAAGGAGTGAGGCAGCCTTTAAGTAAGCAGAAGAGTGACAGGGGCTGTGCTTAGCTCCTGGGTTGCATCAGAAGGTTGCTGCTGGAAATGGAAATGTGGTTCTGTGAAGAGAATGTGCCAGTAAACAGGAGGCAGGGAGGTCCCTTGGCAGTGGAGGGCATGGCCCCAGGACACTCTGCAATGGGAGGCTGTTGCTTGTCTGCCCCAATGTGTGGTAAAGATGTCTGTCGTGGTTCTGCGCCACTCGCTTTGTGAGTGAGAAAGGAAGGAAAAAGCAGTCTATTTCCTTTGATGGCTTGGCTCCGAGACCTCAAAAATCTCCTGCATTGTACAAAATCCCAAATCTAGCCCACGGCAAGCCATCAACTTGGCAACAGAGCGGCAGTGCCCTCGGCCATGTGATGGGCAGCAGGTACCTTCGAATAATTTAACAAACCCGAGACTTGAGTGGGACGTTGCCACCTAATGAGCTCCAAGCCAGCTTTCCTTGGATGGAGTCTCAGGGGTCATATTTTTTGGAGGATGGCAGGAGAAGGGACTCTGAAATGCGGCTTTTCAGCTTGGGCTCTCTCCAGTTCTTTCCCCTATGACTTTCTTGCCCTGACCACTTTATGCATCAAGCAGCCTTTTGCAGGCACTTGCGTGTCCAGGGGAGATGACCTTTCTGAGAGGGGATGGGGCTGGAAAGGCAGCTTCCTTCTGGGGGAAAACCTCTCTTTGTTTGTCCTAGGGTTTCAGGGCTTGGCCTGGGGCGGTTGAAATGGGACCCTTGTCCTCAGAGGGGCTCTGGAGGCCCCGGCTTCTCATTAGCAGATTCAGCTCATTCAAAGGACCCATTTCTTTTCAGCAAGGAGAATTCATATGCAAAGCACTGCACAGATCCCTGGCTATCAGAGTGGGGGGTGGTTTATGGCTGGACCTGTCCTGGGAGCAAACCCGTCTTTTGTCTGATGATTTTTTCTTCCAGGGCTCAGGGAGCCCCATGTCTGCTCCATGCTCCAGGCTGGGACATTATCTGCAGGCATGACCAACTCCAGGTCTGAGCCATCGCCTGGGGTGGGGAGATGGCTTACTCTGCCCCCCAGTGACAATTTGCTCTCTCAGTGCTGCAGAGAGGACTCTGGTCCATTGCCCAAACACCACTGGGAGAAGGTGAGATCCTGGCACAGCGGGTTGCTGCCCTTGGAGGGACCGAGGCACAGCCCTGTGTCTAACCACCCGTTCTTCTCATCCCAATATTGGATTCTTTTGCCCCGTATAACAATCTAGGGTTGGAAAAACTCCCAGACACACTCCCAAGAAGTGTGATAAGGGGGGCACGTGTGCATGTGTGTGTTGTCCTCCACCCCTCCACTGCCTGTAATGCCAATTTACCATCCCAGCCACTGTCTCTTCTCCACGGTGGATGCTGCTCTCCCGCGTCAGGCCAGCCCGTGCTTAATTAGCTGGGTTATATCTTCCACTCAAATCTGGCCCAGCAGCCGAGCAGCGCTGAATCTCACCCTGTGATCCTTTATCTCCTGTGGCTGCTGCTCTGAGCAGCTGAAGGTCGGCCCTGGTCTCCATCCCAGGGGCTGGGGTGAGATGGAGGATGGTGAGGTGGAGGAGGCCGAGTGGTCGCAGCAATCTCTTTCTTACCATGTGGTCGATGCAGCTGGAGAATTTGAGATGTGCTGGGTTTGCCTGTGCAGATAGGGGATTGATTGTGCTTCAGAGCTGTAACTGGAGCCTGCTAATCCTGCCCTGTTTAGGAAGGGGAAAACTGCTGTGGGAGATAAACTGAGGGTGGGATTACTGCAGCCCACTTCGTCATCTCACCTCAGCGTCAGCCTGCTTTGCGGCCTGACCATGAGCCTGGCCTGGGTGCTCAGTGACATGGGGAGGGGACCTGTGTTTGGCCAGAAGTTATCTGTGCTCTTCTAAGGGAAAAATGCCAATAAGACAGGGTTGACCCCTCTGTGCCCAGAGTTTGGTTCTGTGGTGATGGGTTGTTTGCAGAGTGTTACTGGGGGAAGTGAAGTTGATTTGCATAATTAGGTGGAGTTGTGAGGGTTTACTCCTCTGTGGGAAATTTGAGCTTGAAGAAGCTGTAACTGAAAGGGGAAGAGGTTGTTTTTAATGTCTACAAGCACTTCCAGCCTGCTTTCTGCCACTAAACAGCCTCTGTTCAGCGATCCGCTTGTGGTGATCTGTTCAGTGAGCTCTTGCTTGTGCAAGAAATTCAATCAGCTCTGGTTTCTGAGCGCTACCTGCCCCCAAATTTCAGATGGGAAAATTACAGACGGGAGTTTTGCTGCTGAAGCTGATGGGAGTTGACCACCAGCCTGCAGTGAAGCATCCGTGAGTAGACACAGCTTGTGGTGTCAGGACTGTAAAAAGAAAAAAAGAAAAAATTTAAATTTGATCCACAGTGCTTCATTCAACCACAACATAGCAATAATTGGGCGTGTAGGGACAAGGCCAAAAGTTTCCGTACCCATCTCAGTTACTCGCTATGAGCTGAACTGGTCGGCAGGAGCAGGATGCAGGGAAGGACTGGAAAGACGAGCTCATCTGTGTTCATTCAGCTTCCTGGGGAGTCACATTTCTTGGGGAAATCTGGTTTTCAGTAATCACTGCAACATTGTGCCTTATTTTTGTGTCTATTTTAGATCATTTTCCAGTTGGGGGAGGGGGGAGTATTTTTTTTCCACCCCAATGTGTTAGTGATAATTTTCCAGACCTTTTGATCATTTTTCTGCCAGATCCTTGCTCGCTATGGCAACCTGTTTGGCATTTGGGATGGGTTAGGAGAAAACTGGTGCAGACTCTTTGCCAGTGCTATCAAAACCGCGTCTCTCTTCTGCTGCTTCCATGGCACATGCAAGCTGCATCCTCCTGAAGTGATGGAGAGCTGCTGCTGGGAGCTGAGAAACTTTTTGGCATGTGATAAATTACATTCTCCCATTTCCCACACCCCAAAATTACAGTTTGAGGGTAATTCAGAGTTTTTTCTTTTTTTTTTTAATTTGGGTTGGATTCAGCAAAGAATTTGGATTCTTCCACTCCAGAAAGATGGGAAGTTAACTGCTTTTTAAAGCAGTTTGGTTGTTTTGAAATTGACCCAAATTTTTATTTAAAAAAAAAAAAGAGAGAGAGAGAGGGGGTGAAAATTATAACATGAAATGGCAAGCGAAGATTTAATTTTTGATTCAGGAAACAGATTTGATTGATCTGAATTTGGGTTGCCATGTGAGTTCCAAAAGCTGGTATGGGTAGGAGGGTGCTAAGGAAGTTCCACTGGCCTGAGCATCTGCTCCTTCTGCTGTTGATCGTGGCCTTGGCTGGGTCTCCACTAGGGCTTTGTTGGCTGTGGCTGGAGTTGGCCTCTAGGACTAGATGGACTGCTACTCTGAACTGATGTGACTTGCTCCTATCTCTGTGGGAACACGTATCTTTTCACAATTTTGTGCTCCTTATGGACTGAAGAAACACGTCTCCACCTTGAAAAGCATCTCTCTCAAACTAGTTCAAGTGCTTCGTTTCCAAACAGCCCTGATGGACACTCCTGTGTTGGGAGATGAGGTGGGTTTGAGAGGGTCCAGGTTGGCTTTGCAATGCTTATGGATCACAAGACTCACTCTTGATTTGTTGCTGGGACTTTCAGTTTGATTTATGGGTTTAGACTGTGAAGATTGGTGACAGAAATGACCCATCAGTTTCACAATGTTCCTCCTTTTTCTGGGAAATAAATAAATAAAGTAGATGCACAAAAGGCCATTTTGCCAGCTGAAATTTTCCATGCCTCATCTCACGGCAGCCTGTTTTGGAAAATCTGAGCAAAAAATCTGTTCATCCCTTTGTAAGTTTTGGAAAGGTTGGAGCAAGGAGGGGAACTTTTATGTCAATTGTAAGAAAAAAACCCTCAACTTCTCTTAATTTCCACTTCTTGGAAGGACGTGTATCAGTGTTATTTGGAAAATTTACCTTCTGTTTATGTTGGAAATAGGTATTTGTGTTTTGGTGTTGATCTTCTTCAGTGGCTTTATGTAAACATGGTGATTATAATGTAGCCGAGGTTTAAAACTCCCTGTGGCTACTTAACGTTGAAGTGCTGAACCTTGGTTACCAAGACTGTTCATACCTATCTAAGGTATTTCTGAGAAGACATAAGTTCCTGTCTGTCACGTGGACCCTTGAACTGGCAATTTGAAGACTGAGCCAAAGATGGTTTAGTATCCTTCACAAAGCTCTTGAGAGTTTATTTATTCCTTCTGAGCAGAGGGTCTTGAAGATGACTTGGTGTTTAAAGAGAAGATCCACGACACTGGATTCTGCTTTGTGGCTGGGGGTTGCTGTTGCAGAAGAAGGTAGGCTGCATATATACTTGCATAGAAAAAAAAAAAAAAAATTAGTTCAGGTAGGTGTGTGAGGTCTGGGTGGTTTTCTGCACAAAGGAAGTTTGGGAAGAGCAGCTCAAACCCATGCCATCGTGGATCAGCCACAGACCAGTCTCTCCTGACTCGGTCGTGACTATAGGTATGAGTACAAGGAGGACACAGACAGCCACAAGTCACTTAATGTGTAATGGTTCTCAAGTCTGAAGCAGATGGGAGTATTTTTGTACTAAGTACAGTGCTGTTGATCTTCAGCATTTACAAATGTGAACTCGGGCTCCAGGGAATATCAAGATCAGCTTAAAATAAGGTGATGAGTTGCCAGTTTTGTTAGAAGGGGCATTTGCTGGCATCTCAGCTATCCCTCTGTTTGCTGGCTGTTGGTTTAGACCTGAAGGTGTAAAAACATACATTTAAAGAAGACTGGTGAACTCATGTGACTCTTAAATCTGGGTCTCTGTGAGCCCAAGTGAATATTGCGGATGGTGGTTAAATTGCAGAAGGTCGGAAGAGAGGGCTGATGTTCCATGTGTGTTTCACAGCCTGGCTGTGTGGGTCTGCGCAGGAGTTTTTGGAGGAGCTGCTGTGCCTTCGTTGTCTGCACCATCCTGCAGGGGCACCCACTGGTCCAGGAAAAGGATTTGGCATAGACCTTATTTATCAATGTGCAGGTGAGGTGTCTGTGATTTGATGACAGATGAGTGTCTTGGTGGGGAAGGAGGCATCTCACCCTGCTTGTGGCTGTATGAGAGGACAGCAAGAGCAGCCAGCAGTGCTCCACCAGTGGCATCACCCTGCTGGGTATCTGCTTTCCCCAGGGGAATGTCATGCCAAAGGTCAGCTCACAGCCTTGCAGAGGAATTGTCCACCTCTCTTGAAACTCTGTTCTTGGGTTGGTCGTTCCCCCCCCCCCAGTATATCTTAGGCACAGTGGAGGCAGGAAAGAAAACCCTTCTGAAAATCACAACCTAATTACTCCCATCTGCTCCGGCACTGCTTCCCATTTCTGCCTGCCAGGATGCTTGTCTCCAATGCTAAGTAGCACATTATTTTCGATAAGTTGCAATCATTTACTTGAAATCTCCTTCTCCTTTAAAATGTCTCCCTGGAAAGACAATTCAGCAGGTTGGGAATGGGCAGAAACAACCACGAGAAAACCCATCCAGAAGCAGCCCCACGAGGGCGTGTGCTCTTCATGGACTCATTAACACCACACAGCAGGTTTCTTCTTAGGGTGGGTTTGATAAAACATCCAGCTGCTGGGACCTGCCCTTGGCTGGTGGTGTCAGCAAACGGAACTGTACAGGAGCTTCCAGCTCAGGTGGTTGGAGGGAATTTTCACCAGGCAGTCACAGCAAATTCCAGAGGACTGTGCTTTTGACTGCTGAAGTTGTCAGAGAGTTGAGGAACCAACAGCCACGCTGGCTGTGGGGGGCCTCTTCTTTCGTCATTTCAACCTGACTTGGCTTTGTGTCATTCACTGTACCACCTTCTTTCAGTATGTCCCTGGAGAGGCTGTTCCCACTGCTTCACCTTGCCGTAGCCTGCTCTCATGTCTTCTGCTTGCTCTTAGACTTATACCCCAGAAGTCCTGGCCGGCACCTGACTGGGGATGAGTGCACACACATGCAGCAGCAGCCAAGGGGAGACACAAGGATGAGAAACGATGGGAAAGGCTCTACCAACCACAGCCTACATCTTCTTGTGAGGGGATGTATCCCATGCTGAGAGTCTGACTGGGACAGGGCCCTGCTTCCCACATCTCCTCAGCTTGGGGGCACTGACCACAGTAGGATAAATTGCCCTTTCTAGAAGAAAGGTAGAGCTTGGAGGCTTGAGCATCCTTTTCTGTTGTCACTGCTGAACCATAGTCTTCTGCTAAGCTTCTGCCACCACCCCCATCGTGTTTGATTGTCTTTATGATGACGTTCTCCCTGTGTTGCCTGTGCACTTCTGATCCGGAGGGTTTAGAAGGGGTTGAGAGCAGAGAGTTGCTAAGCTGAAGGATTTTGGGGTGGCCTTGGAGAGGAGAGGTGGTGTGTGCTCAGCTCCTGCTCTGAGCTGGCTTCTAAGGTCCCTTTGGAAAAATCCTCCCAGGAAAATGGAGTAAATAACTGAGAGGATGGTGGTATAGAGAATCAGGAGGACCCTGGTACCCACCTTTGTGGGTGTCTTAGGTGTTTTCACAGCCTCAGGCCATCCCCACGGTGCATTCTGTTCTGAAGGCATATGCCAGCATCATGTCTGGCAAGAACTGTTTCTGCTGCCCCATAACCCCACCCTGGCTATATGTCAGGCTGCATGGCCACCCTGGCACATAGGGACATCGGGCACGGGTACCGTGGTGTGGAGACACGGATATATGGGGGGTGCTTGCTTCCCATCACATGTGAGCATGCAACTGGTTGCTCTGGCAGTGCTTCTTGGAGGTGTCCAGGTTGGTGAGAAATACCTTGGAGCATCTGAAAGCTTTGGCGAGTCGGTGCCATTTCTAGCCCACATCCCTGAACAGCAGGGTAGGCAAGGAGATGGGAGGCTATTTTCAGCTTTGTCTCCTTGCCTGATTCTTCAAAGCCAGTCTTGCCATCACCCCCTCGTGTCCTGCACCACAGCCATGCTGCTGAGCCAGCTCAGGACTGGGATTTGGACAATGTCCTCTATGATACCTTCCTCAAGAGCCACAAAGAGCAAGTGTGTGAGCTGGGAACTATTTCCCAGATGCTGGAACTGGTCTCTGTGACCCTGGTGGTGTCTCTGACCGGACCTCAGCCTGGTGGCTTGGTGGTCCCCAGCTGCTGGTGTTGGTGACAGTGACCCTGCTACAACCATGCTCCTTGGTTCCCCTCCATGGTCAGTGTTTTGCAGTGGGCAAATCACATGGCTTGGCTTTGCTTTTAAAATACATCCATATATATATATATGCATATATATATTTGCATATGTACATATATATATTTTTTCCTACAAAAATGCATTTTGAGGCAGCAGGGACCTCGGCAAGGGGCGAGCACCCTCTAGTGGCATTTGCTGCAGCTCCAGGGGCTGCCGAGCCAGCAGGATAGTGGCCAAGGACAGAAAGTCTTGCATGAATTTTCCTCCGCCCAGCTGCCAGTCATTATCTTTCTTTTTGTTCTTCCTTTTCTTTTTTTCCCCCCTCTCTTTAATCAGGGGCAGCAAATGTCAGGTCCTGGTGGTTGCAGGGCTCGGGTGGGAGCACGCC
>JAAGNO010007933.1:13766-43271 GCA_033439905.1 Ceryle rudis
GGGTGGGAGCACGCCCGCAGCCCCTTGGCTCTGGCTTGCCGCTGACGATCATTCTGCTTACTTTATTTTATTTTAGTCTGGTGCACAAGCCACCGTGGGTCGAGTGCTGCCTGTACCGGCTCACCCTGAGCCCTCCACATCCCGTCACGGGGAGCGTTTTGGAGGGTCGGAGCTGCCAAGGCACCCAGCACCCTGAGCATCCCTGGCAGGAGGTGCATTGGAGCCGGGGACAGAACAGGGAAGATAAAAAAGGAGCTTTTAAATAATCATTTTGTCTTCTCCTTGGCTGAGTGCAGCCTTCCAGGGATAAATAGGCAGCATCAGTTCTGCTTAGACATGTTGGCCTTTCCATTTCTTCACTCCTAAGCTGTATTCCGAGCTATCGGCCCAGCACAGGCCATCCCCACACGGTCCCAGATGGGTTCAGGTCTCTCCTGTGGGGACGTGTGTCCATCCATCGGGTGCTCAGGGTGCGCACACCCGCCGGGTGGCTGAGCTGTGTGTGTTGCGCAGTAATAAAGCTCCGGGGTTATACAGAGCTTTTCATCAGGAGGCAGCTCTCTAAACATAAACTAATTAATCACTCGTGCCTACCTGTCAGGTCAATGATTCTTGAGATTTTTAATCTAAAAATATTTCCCTTTTGAAATCCAGATGCACCTGTTTCGGCAACACCGCCTTTGATTTGTTTATTTGGGGAGGTTTGATTTATTTATTTATTTATTAACCTGTCTTGCTTTGTATTTGGGCTTTTGATGTGCTTTAATTTAGTGATATATTGTTTGTCCTGGAAGACTAGGTATTTGATCTCTTTTTTTTTTCATAGCAAGTTTTTCTCTCACCCGTAGCCTGTCAACTCCCCACTTTCCTCTTCTCTTCTTAAGGGTTTTGGCTACATTTACCTATTATTTCAGTCTGGGGACCACAGACCCCCAACCATTTTCTTGATGACATCTGACCTCTCCCCTCGGATTAATTTGCTGGCAAAGTGTGTGCCTGGGTGCCATGGGAAGCCTCCCATGTTGCGGGGAGATGCTGGTCCCGTCTCCTCAGGGTTCAGAAACTGGCACCCGGCTTCAAATTTGGCACTGTGACCCCATCCCTCCGTACGGAAAAAAATCCTCCATAGCATGGAATTATTTATTACTACCTCATCTTATTGGCAAATTTACTCTTGCTGGGCTTTTTTTCTATCTTTTTTTTCCCCCCGACCTTCCCACCTTTGTTGACAGTGAACGTTTTAATCACAAAAATGCCAATAAATGTTACAGTCCTGAAAATAATGATTTCAGCAGAGTTTGAGGCTTTTTAAAAAGCTCTTTTTAGTGTTAGCCAGACCTCTCAATGGGGTCTTTTACTTCCATTTTATACTGATAGTAGCTGTATATTTCAGAGTGAGGAAGACCATGGTCAGTGTTGGGCCAGGTTTTTTAGCTGCCCTGGTTCTACTTCTTATTGCCAGCTGATTTTAGACAACTTTTTTCTTTATAAAATGACAGGGAAATTCACTTGCTCTTGATTGCTCTACAGATTCAGGGGGTCAAATTCATTTTTGGGTGTAAGAAGGCACGGCTTTATTGAAATCCACCCAACGTTACTCAGCTCTGGATGTGCACGAGTGAGTGCTTAGGGGGTGTGGGTGTGTTTACAAAGCACCCGGAGCTCCTGTGCCAGACGATATAGGGAAATGCAGTTCATTTCTCTTAGGAAATGCCTTTTTTGTTCACTCATCAAGGATTTATTTGATTTGTTTTGCAGCTGCGCACACCTGGGTGTATGTACATGCAGAACTCTGTGGTTATGCTTCTGTGTTCAAACACAGAGCACAGAGGGGAACACAGGGAGCATATAGGGCACCTCCATCCTTTAGACCTGGGACATCCCAAGCAGTCATGCTCCCATGTGTTTTTTCCAGGAAAGCCCTCACAGGAGAAGGACTTTTACACAAAGCAATAATTGAGGTGGGGAGTACAAAGAGGGGAGGGAGATTCTTTTCTTGGAAAGGCACTCCAGGAGGATTAATTTATTGTTGCCCTTTTTCATAGAATCATAGAATGCCTTGGGTTGGAAGGGGCTTCTAAAGGTTATCTAGTCCAACCCCTTTGCAGTGAGCAGGGACATCTTCAACTAGATCACCTTGCTCAAAGCCTCATCAAGCCTGATCTTGAATGTCTCCAGGGATGAGGCCTCCACCACCTCTGTGGGCAACCTGTTCAGTGTTCCACTACCGTCATAGTAAAGAACTTCTTCCTAACATCCAATCTAAATCTGCCCTTCTCTATTTTAAAACCATTGCCCCCTGTCCTATCACTACATGCCCTTGTAAACAGTCCCTCTCCAGCTTTCTTGTAGGCCCCCTTCAGATACTGGAAGATCTCTATAAGGTCTCCCTGGAGCCTTCTCTTCTCCAGGTTTTTCTCAGTGTGGTTTCAACTTCACTGGAATGACTGGGTTCTAAAAAAAAAAAAAAAAAAAAAGATGTTTTCCAAAGCATAAAATTTATTTTGTACATTTTTTTGCTTGTTTTTCCACTGCGTGGCTAACAGCATGTCTTGCAAACCCTGTCTGTCTGTATTAAAGGGTAGGGAAACTGAGGCATGGGCAGCCCTGGGTGCTGGATGTCTTCCTCTGCCATCTGGGGTTGATGGCTGATACAAATAGTGCAGGATCAGGCTGTAAATGACATGTTAGGTGACATGAGAGGACCCCTGTGTGAGCTGAGATCTGGCTAGAGACCCTCAACTTCCCATCCCATGCTTGAATCAGGATATGATCCCTATAACTTCTGGCAGACAGAAGTTGGTACATTTATTGGTTTTTTTTTGGTTGATGTTGCTAGCAGTTTTGCTGTGGATTTGAACACAAAGCATGGCTTTCTGGGTTACCTCTGCAGTGAGCTCTCTGCTGGTTCTGCCCTACTTCTTCCCTGTGGGAAGGGAGAGGAGCAGAGAGCTGGTGTGACCCTGTTGCTGCTGCTGGCCCAGAGAGCCAAGGAACTGAACTTGGTGACAAACACTTGGAGCACCAGGACTCAGACTGCTTGTAGGGATGCCTTTGGGAAAGGAAGAAAAGCTCAACCGATGGAGACCGAGCCCTGATGGTCCAACCTGGGATGAGCATCCCCTTTTGGATGAGCATCCCCTTCCCCAAGTTAAGCCTGGGGCGTGACTCAGGCTTTCTTCTCTCCTTTGTGTCTCCTTCAGTGCTGAGCATCCGGGGAGCGCAGGAAGAGGAGCCCACGGATCCTCAGTTGATGCGGTTAGACAACATGCTCCTGGCCGAGGGGGTAGCAGGCCCCGAAAAAGGAGGTGGCTCGGCCGCCGCGGCCGCTGCTGCTGCTGCATCAGGAGGAGCCGGCTCCGACAACTCGGTGGAGCACTCCGACTACAGAGCCAAACTCTCCCAGATCCGGCAGATCTACCACACGGAGCTGGAGAAGTATGAGCAGGTAACAGGCTCCTTCACGGTGGTGGGCAGGGCTGCTCGGGGCTGGTGGTCATCGGATGGTGGGACCAGGAGCTGGAGTGACCCGGGGAGCTGCCATCGAGTGTCAACACCTTGGTGTGGATGTGCACAGCCTGGATCACTACTGACATCTATTGTTGGGAGTGTACGGGCAAATGCAAACTCTTGCTCCGTATTGGAGTGAAAAACTGCATTTTTAGGGTTGGGAGGGTTGGGGTTTTGCACTGGGATGTGGCACAAGAATAGGCTCAGCATGGGTTGCCCCTTTGATTTTCACTTTTCTCTCCTTCCCTAATATCTTGCCAAAAAATGGCCCTATGACGGCCATTGAAGGGACTCCTCTTGGAGGGGCTTGCCTCAGTACAGGCAGTTTTCCAAGCCTTGAATCAAAATCTTCCTTGACTATTTTCTCTGCTTGAAAAGTTCTTTTTTTTCAGAGAAAAAAAAATAGTGTCTTTTTTCTTGTGGAAAAAATTCCTAAAAAAAAAAAGAAAAACTATTTGGGTCATGAATGCAGCAATTGGTAACACTGACAACTGCATGGAAAACTTCACAGGCCAGCACTCAAAACTGGTTTCTTTCAGACACAGCTTTTTGCAGATCCCTCTTCACCGCTGCGCAGCTTGCCCTTGTGATGAATGTGGTTTCTGCCCCGAGGTTGTGGTTTGCGGAGTGCGAACCCAAAGGCATCCCTCCTTTTGGGTCTCTGGTTTAACATCATCTCTGCTGATGTGTTGGGGCTGTGAGCAGCCACCAGTGCCAGGGTCTGTACAGGCGAGCCAGACCAGTCCCCGTTTTACTCAGCTAAGTGGGTGTGTGGTGGAGCCAGAGAATGTCTCACCCCTTCAGGTGTCACATTGGCCAAGCTGAGGCATCATTACACCTACACCCAAGGGTGGTGTGGAGCTACCTCAAATGAGTGACCCTGGGTTGGAGCTGGGGTCAGGGTGGCCAAGCAGGGCTCTGGTGTTGGAGAAAACAAGCGTGATCATGACACAAAAGGCATTGGCATTTTGGCAGAGTAAGGATTAGAGGAGGAGGGGGTGGCAGGGCCCAGGGAGCAGGCAGGGGGCTGTTTGGAAGCATTGACCTAAGGTGGCTGTTCCCAGCCTTTGCTGTCACTCCCTTGAGTCATGAAGACAGGGTAGTGCAGCATGAGGGAGCCTCAGCCATCTCAGATGGGTAGGGGTGGAGAGCAGGTGAGGGCTCATCTTTCAGCCCCCATACTGAAGACGGGGAGAGAGAGTCCATATTCTTTGCCTCTGAAGCCCAAGGAGAGGCCTTTGGCACAGCCAGGGATAGGCTTCAGGCAAGGACCGTCTGCTCCTTCCTCTCCCTTGGTGATGAGTTTTGTTTGTTGGCTTTTCTCATTTTGGTTCTGCATCATCTTCACTCCCCAAAGGGGAACCCAGATCAGAGAAGCCCTTACCCTAGGCCTGTGGGGTAAGATGGGCCACATCTTTCCTTCTCACAATCCACAGAGTTGACTTTGCACCAGATTGTTTTGCCAATGGCTATGCTGATCCACATCTCCGGTATCATCACCCACAGTCCTGCAAAACCAGAATTCGGGGTTTCTCTCTCCCCACTCTCCAGTCCCATTGTTGGTGACTGGGAGAGCTCAGTGCCTGGCCTCTCACGGAGTCTGTCTGCTGCTGTGACAGCACAGCGCTCACCGACAATTTTGCCTTTATTGCTCTTTATTTCATGCCAAGGGGAGATGAGCTGAAATTGCTCATGCATCTGGGAGCGAAGAGGCACCCGTCTGGGAGCTCTCATAGCTGCACTCACCCTGGGAGATGGGAGCTGTCAGATGAAGCTGGTGATGGGCAATTGGAGGGGCTCTGCTGGCTTCAAGGATGTCTCCTTGTCGGATCAGAGCCATGGGTGGGGATTCAGCTTGGAAGGGTGAGGTGGGAGATAAAGTCAAGCCCATGCCGCCAGTTCGTAAAATCAGTGTTTGTTTCCCCTGCTAGCCCCTTTTTCCCCATCACAGGATGGGAACAGGGGCACTGTCCTCAGAGCAGCTGCTTATGTTCCAGGAGCACCAAAGGTTTCTCGAGCCATCAGTGTCCGAGTGCTGCCCTCAACCTGGTTTTCAGGGCTTGGTTCCGGGAGTCACAGGATCCTGTCATGCCTGCAAGGTGCTCATGGGTATAAAGAGCAGTGGAGTGGCCTTTATCTGGCCTCAAAATCCCTCCCAACCCCTCTCACTGCCCTGTCCTCACAGCACAGCATGGGGACAGTAGGAGCAGCCAGACAGTGCTGTGCCTGCAGCAGACTAATTGGGATTGTTACCTTCTTGCCCTTACTTGTCAGGGATCCTGCCTCACTCAGGCTTTAATTATTATCGTTATTTACTTCTTATTTGATGTGTTAGCACGGAGCAGGGACTTGTCTCTCTGGAAGGTGCTTCTGTGAAGCACAAGGGGCTATGCAGGACACGTGGTGCTGGGGTCCAGCTGTGGCAGCAGGAGAAGGGACAAATGGTTCATGGTCCTCCTTAGATATGGCTACAGCTCCTCCAGTCCCTTCCAGAAAAACAGCGTCTGTGACTTCTTCATGCTTTACACGAGTTGTAGTGCTTCACCTGCCCCAGCTCCATCCATCATCCCTGAGAGCAAAGAAGTTGGCTTCTGCCTTTCTCAGCATGTTTACTGGGAGTTTCTCATGCCCTCTCCCCTGAGATCCAGCACACTCTTGCTCTGGGTCTGCCCTAAAAAGCCCCAGCCTTTGAGGCCTCCACTTGTGTCTCCTTCCCTAGCAGCGTTGCCTCAGTACTGTCCTTGACACCGTCGAATGACCTTCCGATCCTGGGGTTTCTTTTGCTTTTCTTGCCATCCCAGGCATGCAATGAATTCACCACCCATGTGATGAACCTGCTGCGTGAGCAGAGCCGAACCCGACCTATCTCACCGAAGGAGATAGAGCGGATGGTGAGCATCATCCACCGCAAGTTCAGCTCCATCCAGATGCAGTTGAAGCAAAGCACGTGTGAAGCCGTCATGATCTTGCGCTCCCGATTTCTGGATGCACGGTGAGTTCTCCCCACCCACTGCAAAGTATTTTTCAGGCCTGGGAAAGGTGTTTTGAGGTTCTGGAGTGAATTCAGGTCCACCTGAAGAGCCAGATCTCTTGGTCTTGAGCTGCAGAGGCTATTTACCTTTCTTATCCTTGAGTTGTCTGTGGCTCAACAGGGAAGGGAACAGCAATTCAAGACATCCAGGCTCTGTCTCGGGGAAGCTCACAGCTATGCCTTGAGAATTGCACATCCTGGTTTTGCTGTGGCAGAAGGAAATTCTGCAGCACATTCCAACAAACCTCTGTGGTGAAAATGTGCACTTTGGTTAGGGGTGTAAGCTAATCCTCCAGCCCATCCTGTCCCCTCTAGGTTCCTATTCTTTTCCTTCTGTTTCCATTATCCCATATTTTCAACCTGCTGCAGAATTATTTCACTCCCTAAGCTGGTTACATGCAGGTTGTGGCTTGGGCTGAAGTTTGGGATGGGGAGGAGAGGCAGCTACACTGAGGGCATGAGAAAAGAGGCAGCAGACAGATAATGTCCAGCTGTAAATGGAACAGACTTCCCCAAGGATATATCCAACACTGCTTTCTCAGCACAGAGCTCTACAGAGTAGCAGTAATGTCTGCAGCCACAGCAGCCAGGTGTCAAGAATCACCTTCCCAAGTGGAGGAGCTGGATACCAGTTTTAAGACTCTTCCATGAGCTGGAGGATACAGTGATAACTTGAGACAGAGACTCACTTGCTTTGGAAGCTGCTGAGAGAGGAGTCACCAGCCAGGTGCAAATGAGAAGCTTCCTGGCCATATGAAGCTATTGTACTCCATGCTCCCAGGAGCAGGGGAAGGAAAGAGGGAAGTGGGGAAAGTGAAGCGTATCTAAACTTGCATTCCAGTTTCCAGATCCCTGCTACTGATTCCCTTTCATTTTCCTTCTGTTTCCCCCTCTTTCTTCACGTTAAGGCGGAAGAGACGAAACTTCAACAAGCAGGCTACGGAAATCCTGAATGAGTATTTCTATTCCCATCTCAGCAACCCTTACCCCAGTGAGGAAGCCAAAGAAGAGCTAGCCAAGAAATGCGGCATCACAGTCTCACAGGTGAGAGAGCTCAGAAATACAGCAAAGACAGCTACCAGTAACAAGAAACCTTAGTGTTGTGAAGGGCATTCTGGACCTCAGTCAAGTCATTCATGTCCCAGTGTTGAGCATTTAATTTCTAAATGAGTTTAGCGCAAGTTAGCATAAGTGGATGGGAGAGCAGACAGCAGGCCTGTGGACTGAAGCCATGAATGGAAAAGGAGAGTCTGGGAGAGGATTTAGAAGGGACGAAGACTTCATGGAGCAATAGCTGCTTGTGCAGCCAAGGTGTTAACAGCATAGAAATGATATGGCATGACCCACAAAGGCAAAGTCTTCTCCTCAAGGAATTAGTGCTGAGCTGACTTGCAAGAAGAGCTCATTTGAGCTGAAAGTCCGTTCTTCAGGCCAAGGGATTCAAAGGCATTAGGGAGAACTGCACAGTTTTTGATTGTTAAGGTAGAATGGACAAGGTCATGGTGGGAAGGGTTTGGATCAGATAGGCTAATGGTTGTAGTTTCTGTTCAAGGAGGGCGGGCCTTCTCAGGGTCGTTTCTCTCTGTCATTACTCTCGCGCTGCGAAACATGACATTTCCCTGACTTGCTTATCCCTCAAAGAAAGGTGGTCAATAAAGAAAAAATGAATTATTTCCATACATTCAAGGCAGCCACGTAGTTCCTAGAGTCTATAGCTTTGACCTGGGAGCTGCTGGGATTTGTGAGGAGCACAGTCAGTCCTTGAAGTGTTCAGCCATACATTGCTCAGGCCTGCCCTTCTCTATTCCCTCTCTTTTTTGGATCAAGCTGTGTGATTGTAAGCCAATTTATACGGCCTCTGGTAGTCTTGTCCTCGTGTGAGCTTAGCACTCCCTCTAGGCTCCCACTGCGTTCCCCATCTCGGGCTGCTTCCCAGCCCCAGGCACCTGCCTGTTCGTCACTTGAGTAAACTGAAGACAGCGTTAGCATCTGGTGTCTTTGTGAGAGCATGTCTGCCTTCAGCAGGAGCAACAGCATCCAAGGGTAGGTGTCATCACTGTGTTGAATGCCTGCTGAGTGACTCCAGTTGCATCCCCTGGGTCAGAAGACCCAAATATTGATTCTGCCCAGAGTTACCTACAAGAAACAGCACATATTGGCTTAAGTGAAACTACAGCTGTCCTGATGCTGCTTCTCTCACTTTTAATTCATCTGTTCGCACTTACAACTTTTCTCTTGCAAAGGCAAAATGCCCAGGAGAAATGCTGCACTTAGGATATTTTTTGACTCTGTTTTATCAAGGCTGTTTTGTGCCTCTTTCCAGGATCTCCCTCCCTTCTTCATCCAAAGAAGGTAGAAACAAACACATATCCAGGGCTATGTTTTTGCTGAGGCTAAGTGGGAACATGGGACAGCATGAATCTGTGCAAGTCACAAGCAGAGTTGGTCTGACCTTAAAAGGCTGCCTGGCGTAGGCACATCCTTTGCTTCACAAATTCTAAGATGAAGATCGACTGTGGTGGCTGTTTATCCTGACTTCTTTCCCTGTGGCACTCAGTGTTCACCCACCAGCTCCAGCATCTGAAGCCAGAAGTGCTGTTGAAAGATGGCCAAGTGGGAACATCACAAAGTAGGACGTGGTCCTTAAGAAGAAAGCTGGACCAAGAAGCAGCGTGGAGCTCCTCACAAACAGCACCTGCTGATGGTGCCGTCAAAATTTTTGTTCCCAGATCTGAGCTGGGTGCTGATCTGAGTTAATACCTTTTTGCCTCCCAGGATTCTCTGCAGGTTATATTTTCTTTTTGCTACTCTGCAGCAGCACAGGATTGGATACCTGCTGTTTGGTAGTAGGTGAATTGATGGATAAATCCACTTCTGTGTAGAAGCTGCTAAACGCTCTAGGAGCACTGCAGATAGAAGGCATCATAGGAATAAAAGCATGTGGGTTTCAGCTACCAATACTCAAGCCAAAACAATTTTCTTAAGATGAGGAAAAAATCATGAGCTTCCTAGGATGAACTGAATATCCAGTGTTGTCTTCTGGGTCTTGGTGCTTGGGCAGTCTATTTGGAAGAGGGATCTCTGATGTACTTTCTCAGCAGCAAGCAAAGGAAGTATATTCTTGAGTCCCACCAAAGTGGTTGATCTGCTAGTTCAAGATTGCAGCTCCAAGCCAATCCTAGGAGCGTTGGAACTCTTCTGGGAGAGTTGCAGCATCCTCTGGCATTTGCCTGTTCTCTTCATCCTGATGTCTCAAGTAAAGTGGTTGGGTGTTCTTCGTGAAAGCCAACACTGGCTTCTCCAAAGGGAAGAGAAAGGGCATCTGTCCCCATCAAAGCCATGCTGAGGAGTTTGCAGATAAAAAGTTCGATATTGACACATACCCGTTTTCAAATTGTGCAACTTCAGGGTGATTTCACTTTCACAAGTTTTTTTAAACCCATCTGATATTTTCATGGGGTGTGTTTTAGTGAATCATCCTTTTAGTAGACATCCCATCCATAGAGGAACCAGATACATCCACACAAACCCAGCACTCCCAAGGCCATCCCATCACCTTGCCTGGCTTGGTGTGGCATGTGTGGGTAGAAGGTGCTTCCTTCCACAGCTAGGAAAATGGGGGGGGGCGGGGGACAACCAGAATATGCTCTGTTTAACCTGAACTAATCTACCTTCCTCACCCAGCTGCACTTGCCAGAGCTGAAACATTAATGTCTTTGTCTTCTCTTAAACTTGCTCTAGGTATCAAACTGGTTTGGAAATAAGAGAATCCGGTACAAGAAGAACATAGGTAAATTTCAAGAGGAAGCCAATATTTATGCTGCCAAAACGGCTGTCACGGCTACCAATGTGTCAGCCCATGGAAGCCAGGCTAACTCACCCTCAACTCCCAATTCAGCTGGTTAGTTTTTATTTTTTTTTTATTTTGGGTCGTTAGTGTTCGGTTTTTTGTTTGTTTCCTCCCTCTCTCTGATCTCTGTCTTGTTTTCTCCTTTTGGTTATTTCAATTTTTATTTTCTGATTTTGGTTGACTCGCTTTTGTGACTTGCTTCAAAAAAAAAAAACCAAACAAGAGGCAGGTTTGGTTTTTGGAGTTGTTTGCGGGGGGACTTTATTTTCTGTGGGGTTTTTTCCCTCTTTTTTCTTTTATCTTTTTTTTTTTTTTTTTCCTCTTCCCCTTCCTTGTTCTGTTTTTCATTGGAAAAACAATGTGATCAGACCTTGTGACTGATGGTGCCGTTTTGGGGGTTATGTTCATGGGTGGTAAAGATAAAAATCAGAAAAAATGGTCTGAACACAGTTGCTGGGATTGCTTGCACTTTGGGGGGGAAAAAAAAACACAATTAAAAACTCATTGCATAATGATTTCGTTTCACTGGGGCTGAAAGCATGAGTAGCCCTCATGGATGAACCCTAGCATTTCTGGGATGTCTTAGCTGATGCCATTTTGGGTGTTCTTTCCAGTATATTTTTATCCTTTGGTTTTCGTTCTGTTGTGGTTACCATTGACTGCTTACATGACAGTGTCTGGATCACCCGCAAGAGTGTGCTCTGTGTGAATTTTATTTTCCCTTTGTGTCAGCGCGATCCAGGGAACTCCATGGGTCATTCCCTTCCCCTTCTCCTGACCGTTTGCTGTGGTTTCCATTTGTTTGTTTTGAGAGTCAAAGGCACAGAGCACTTTGCCCAGATTTCAACTCCTCTGCTCGAGAACGATGCTTTAGTTCATGCGGGTGCCTACCATGGGGACAGACAACCCAGAAACGATCCCGGCCTGCGCCCGGCTGATTGTGCTCCACTCCCAAGAGCGATGGAAAATAGGGATTTGTTTAAAAGGAGAGAAAAAGTGAACATCATGGGTGCCATGTGCTTCATTATCCATGCAAATACCTGTGTGCCTGTTTTCTTTTTAGGGGTGGGAGGGAAGAGTGGGAATGTGCCACGCTTGTGCCTCTGAGCTCGGTGTCTGCTCACGGTACCCTTTCACCAGAGCAGATGCTTGCTGTGATCAGGTAGGAAGGAAACAGTGGAGGAGCAAAGAGGATGGTGGGCAGCAGGAGAAGCTGGTTGTAAAGTAGACCACCAGTGGTACACCACAGAAGTGCCGGTTGCTATCAGGACATGCTTCTATGGTGAGCGCGACCCTGCCTGTGACAGGTATCAGAGGAATCACACTTCAGAAGCACCCTCAGGTCTGGAGGATTTGAGTAGAATGTGGAGAGCCTGGGGTCAAACAAGGGGACAAACGAGTGGCATAGGGCTCTGGCTGATCTCCTGAGCTAGCCCCGCAGCAGGAAGGCAAAGGCAGTCCGTTACCCATGAGCTAATTTGGGAAGCAGTGCTTGATCACTGCTGGGTAGCTCATCCACACCTTGCAGGGACTCATGTGAATGGCTTGCACAGAAGCAAGTGGTGTAAGGCTTATTCAGTTGGGAAATGGAGAGAAGTCCCTCCACACAACCCCTTAATTTCCAGGGGACATGTTCCTTGCTAGGGGTGTGTCCCCAGAGCCACCTAGAGCAGAGGTGCTGCAGCTTCTGGTTGCACATCAGAAATACTGCTGGGAGGCATCTCTCCCACCTTCTCCTCACTTAGGGGTGCCTATGAGTGCACTGTGCCCCCTGTTCTGGTTTGGCTGAGGTGCTCAGAGAGCTCAGGTGGATGTGGCAGTTTTGCAAGGATGGGTGGTTTGCAGGAATTTTGTTGGATTCTTTTCTTTTTGCTTTCTGTGTTGGTTTTTTTTGTTTGTTTGGTTGGGTTTTTTTTCCTTCCATTGTTAGAACTGCTGAAGATTCAGCTGCAGCTCCTTTCCACACAGGTCACTCAAAATACCTGCTCAGGAGGCATCTCTTGATGTTAACACCCCCCTGTAGAAAGCACTAGAGGGTTGAGAGCAGAACTGCATGTGTTGAGGAGATGCCTGCTGCCTGTGATGCTGTCCAGCAGTCCACATCAGATTGGGCCAAAGGGACACAGCTTTACTTTTTCTCCTCTTTCTTCAACGAGAGTCACATCCAAAGCCCTGGAATAGCAAGGGAAGAACTTCACATTGCTTAAATAGGTTTGAGTCTGACCTGCATGTAATGGAATAGGCATTTCCCCAGTGCCTGCCCAGTTAAATAGCACTCCAGTGTGAGGCTGTTTCTTCACCTTCCCCACAGGCAGTAACACAGCTATTTCAAAGATAAATTGGCCAGTATCCCACAGTAAACAGCTAAGATAATCCCTGGATAACACTACGCTTTCAAGGAAGGACAAACAGTCATGTTATTAATGGGTAAGACTTGAACTCCTGGGTCCTCTTTCTGGCTCCAGAAACATCAACCTCTTTTCACATGTCTATGTGGCGGTGGTGCTGAAGCACCTTCTTCCACTAGAATCAAAATGTATCTAACCTGGACCAGATCTCACCACCCTCCGTGTATGCTGCAGCAGTGGCAGAGCAACACGGAGGCCCCGCTGTCAACACTGCAGTAGTCTCTGGGTCAGCTTGCAGACAGTGGGTTTGGATGTCCTTGTAAGTCCTCTTCTGAGAAAACAGCTGGAAGGTCCTCAGGATTTTATCCCCAGCAGTGGCATCCCAGGTTGAGATCTCCCCAGCTGAACCATGCAGCTGAAGTGGCTCAGTTAAGCACCCCTGCATTGTCTGCCCCTGCACTGTGAGGCAGAGGCACATCCTGAGGACATCTGGAATTCGTGTGACCTCCCCTTCTTCAGGTTGTCCTGTAGGTGCTAGCAGCAAGAAGCAGACCTGTAGGTCTGAAATACCTGTCTGTGAATGCTTGGAGGATGGTGTCGAGGGCCATGAGCCATCCAGATGTGCTCAATTGCCCTGGAAGGAACATGGAAGTGGATAAAGAGGTGAAGGACTAAGATGGATGATGCCTCTCCTTTTACACCATGGACTTCTTTTTGTTTTCAGATCATTGGCTGAGACTTTGGTGAGGAAAGACCCTGAATAAAGATAGGATTTGCTGGGAATTTGTAGGACCTTTTGGTTTAAATACATTGTAGAGCATGTGGAAAGAAAGAGAGTAGGCAGATGATAGGTTGTGAGAAAGAAGCAACCAGCAATGTAGTCCCTGGAGGGCCATGATTTTGGAAGAGGAGGTGGAACTGGATGTGATGGGACCTGGGACAGGAGCTAAATTCATTTCTGCTGTGACTACGCAGGCCCATCTGTTCTCTGCAATGATGCCCATGTTACTGGAGATCGGTGAATGGCTACAGTCAGTCAAAGAGATTGGCCACACATTGACAAGGGCAAGGATTGCATCTGTCTAGCCATCTGGCACGTTCAAAGCAGGGTCCCCCATCCTCGGTCACCCAGGCCTGAATGTCAAACACCTTTTCATCCTGAATACGCAGTTGGGCTTTATCAGCCAGATGTTCAAATAAGCTGAGATGTCTGGTTCATTTGGGCTAACAACTCCCCATCCTCACTTTGATTGCCTGGACAATCTCAGTGCACAAACCACATGGCAAATGAAAGCTATTTTATGTGGACAGACCCTTTTGCCAACCAGAGTCCTCAAGGGCCCCACACAGGTGATGACATCCAGTGAAATCTTCCATGCAGAGATGCCAAAATTGTCCCAAACTGTTTTGGTTTTTTTTTTTTTTTTCCTGCTCACCTTTTTCTTTTTGTAAAAATCTTCTTGCAAAGCTGCTGATGGAGAGAATCTGGCTGCCTGGAAAATGTACTTTGTCAGGCACAGGCCTGATTGCTGAATCTCCATTTGTGGCAATCCCTTGTCCAGAGCACAGTGCTGGAGAGGACCCTGCTTCAGCAGAGAGGCTTTTCTGGTCATGGTCTCACTGTCCCAAGTATTGGTTGGCAAGTGAAGAAGCATAAACATCCTGCTGGGTCATCCCAGGCTTTTAGACCTGCTGTCAAACTCAGTGGCTTTGTCCAGCTGAGGAGCTACATGGTCTGTCAAGTTCTTCCCTCATCTTTGGCCATGATAGAAACACAAGATAAAGTCCTGGGGTGGGTAAAGGAATGGTAAATTCTGTGTTCTCAATGTCTGTATGTCATTGCCATTGGCTTCAACTAGTGGTTTTGTATACCTGACCAAAGTTGACTTCAGTGGTTCAGCATGGTTGATCCCTGTCTCACTGGTGGTAGGCAACCCATGAAGATGGCTTGATTTTAGCTCCAGTGAACACCATTACCATGTTTATTCATTTTGATGCAATTTGAATTGTCAAATACTTTAGAGAAAAGGACTTGTTAGAGGCCCTGGAAAATTTTGGTGGAAATTGAGACTGTCAAAGCATTAGAGAAACCATTAGAGAAGCTGGAGAAGAAGTTCTCTGAAGAGCTGGAGAAGCAGTGCAGTAAATACCAGCAGTCAAGCTTGTGAAGAGTTTTGAATAGAGGCAAACTTGGAGGGGTTTTTGCTCATCAGAAATGTTAGGGGTGAAAGAAGTCTCTTTGCAGGCATTGTTTTGATGTAGGCCTCACCCAGTGATAAGATCTGGCTGCTATAGCTTGTTTAAATGTTTCCAGCACTCTGTCTGGTGCTGGTGATGCTCAAATAGGAACACAACACTAAGGAAGAGTGCTGGTAGGTCTTGAGGTTGATATGTCTGGATGCTGAAGATGTACCACTGTTCCACAATGCTACAAATCATGAGAAGTGTTGTTTTTTCTGGTGGAGTTATTTTTTTCTATGCACAATAGCATCAACGGGCATCCATGGCAAGATCAGAGCCCTTTCCTCCTGGGATCATAAGCTCAAAGCTGGTTGTTACCTCTCAGTTCTTGAGGAGTCTCAGATCAGATTATTACCTCTGAAGACCTTCGGTGTCTTCACAGAGGAGCTTTGCAGAGGGACAGATCAGATTTATGATGGAGTCTCCTCTAGTGGAAGGATTTGACTTGTATTTCCAGATCTTGTCTCTGCAGAGAATACCAGAGTTGTAATTTTAAGGCTCTTCACATTCCTGCCCCCTTTCCCAGCCCGGTGCATCAGCCCCTCTTAGCCATGTCTCTGAGACTTTGGGCTATCGTAATTCTCCTACATGGCTAGTAGGTAGACAGCAGAGTGCTGAAGCAGCAGAGCCACAACGCAAAGGGCTCTTTGCAATTACAGCTCTGATGCAAATGCATCCGTACGTGCAGGGACATTGGTATGCGCATATTTATCTTTGCATCCACATCAGCAGCAAGACATATTTACCGTTTAGAAATGCACATATATTGTAAAAAGACCCCATGCCAATAGCAGTGTATATCTCATAAGTGACATCTCCAGCGCTCCTCATGATTTCCAAGACACCGGTGCTCTTCAGAACTAGAATTTGTGGCGGTCAGTTTCTTTTTATTTCCTCCCTCCCAGTCTCAATTTTACAGCCAGGTTTGTTAAGTTTCGATAAAATACCAGTTAACTTTATGGCATTTTTATTTGTTATTATTGTTATAATTTTCTTTTGGTAGGGGAAGGTGGGATGACATGTTGCTCTGCTGGGGCAGAGTGATAGCGGTGCCTTGTCAGGTGCTCAGGGATTCCCTAGTCCTCTTTCCAGCTCTGCCACTGGTTATTTGTGTGATCTTGAAGGTTTCTGTTCACCTTCAAAGAACAGGAGAATATTCTCTGCTTCTTGGGAGCGGTAGCTGCAAAGTCCTTTGGTTCTCAGCCACTGCGGGAGTATGAAGCCACATTACTGCTCTGTGCTTTTATGCCAGTAGTCAAAGCGATCATCATTCAGACAGCCGGGTAGGAAGAATTGTTGTGTACATGAAAAGTGCCCATCTTCACCCTTAAACTTGAGCAGTGTCAGGACAGGCTATCCTCAGTCTGCCAGCTTGTTTCCCTAGGTTTTTTGCCTTTAAAATAGCAAGTAACCTGAGAGGTTGGGAAGTGACAGGAGCCCTTTGCCAGCTGAGCAGAGGAGGTGATGGTTACAGCTGCCTTCTGACTAGTCCAGGTTATTTTATGAAGCACTGTGGGATTGCTCTCTGGAACAGGTTGGGCAGGGTTGACAGTGAGCACAGACAATGAGCTATTCCTGGCTCTGCTCTTTTCAGGCACCGGTGGGAGGGTCCTGATCCAAGACTCACTGTGCTCAATATGAATCTTTCTCTTGACTTGTCTCGGGCGTTGTATCTAGCAGTGATGTTTCTGCTTTCCTTCAATTCTGAGAATTGCCAGCACCTGGCAAAAGAGCTGGTTGCCAAGAGAGCAGCAGAGAGTTTAGTGAACAGGAAGTCTCCAGCACAGACCTCCCTTCTGTGCCCTGACCTTTCATGGAGGTGGCTTCCTTTAGAAGAACCTTCCTGGTCCACCTCCAGGGCAGAGCTGGGGTCTGTCCAGTGTTACTTCTCTTCCCAGCAAAGGGAGGGGGATTGCCAGGCGTTTCTCAGAGCATACGCATGAGCCATAGTTGGGCAATTCCACCAGGACTGTGGTTGCCAGTCTTCCAAGTTGGAAGTGGCAGTGGAGACTGTGAGAGTGTGTTTTGGGTTGGAGCTGAAAGTGTAGCTGACCTGGGCCCCTGAAGTCTCTCCTTTCCAAGGCTAACGTCATGTATATAACCAAACCTTGCACGTTGAGCTGTCTCACACTTAACGCGCTGATCTGCACGATAAGTTCTGAAATAATCCCATAAAACCTTTTTATTTATTTTTAACCCCCTTCCCTCCTTCCCCGCCTTCCAGTTATATGATGGGTTTGTTTCTCCCATTCAGTAGTTGAGGAGGTGCTCGGATATCTTGAAGCTGGAAGCAGAAAACCTTGTTTCTGAAAGGCGGGATTTTTTTTTTTTTTCCTTCATCGGTGGTCTTTTTTTTTCCTCCTGATCCCACCCAGTTGTCTTCACTGTTATAATTTTTTAGTGTAACATTGGCGACTGGTGCATGCAGTGGGGAACTCACTTACAGAGCTCATTCTTCTGGGGCAGCTGGCCCAGGAGGGCTGTGACACCCTTAGGTTCTCTCATAGCCTATCACGATGAAAGACTCTTGCCAACATGATGGGTACTGGGAGTCTAGCCCAGGTGCCTCCACATTTTTGTGAGCCTTCACTCCTGGTGCGCTGCAGTTCCCACCAGTGATGGGTTCCTGATGTGCTGAAGGCAAACCCCCTCACAACACTCCCTCACAGAGCTCCCCGTGGCTCAGCAAGAGCTCTGGGTGTGGGTTTGGGTGTTGTCTGGATGTGCTCACCCTACAGAGAGCAGCGAGGTGCAGACTTACCCCACCCAGCTCTGAGCTTCTCGGAAACAGCAGCAGCAGCAAACCTGGTTTGCCCTGTTGAAAAGGCTTCCGCTCTCAATAGCGAGGCTTTTTTGGGTAATTCTGTTTTCCAGTGCAGTCTGCTGGGTGGACACCTCCAACAACCAAGATTTTCAAAGCTGCCTGAAGGATTTTGTTGCCCTGAAATGAAGGGAAAGGGCTGTCCGAGTCCTCCAGGCTGGGTTTTATTTGTCTCGGTCAAGAAGCATGAAGAAGCCTTCCTCCAGCTGAGGAGCTGTTGAAGAATGTTCTTGGCATTGAGCTGTAACAACATGTGGCTTTGAATAACCTCAAGAGTGCATCCTTTTTTTTTTGCTTGCTCTGTTCTTCATACTACTAACATGACTGTGTTTTGTTTTTGTGGTTGCTTTGCATGTTGTTCCTTCCTCTTGGCTGAGAGTCATGGGGTGGATCTTTTTCCTTTCTGTGATTCAGGTGCCTCACTCTTTCCTTTCCAGGTTCTTCCAGTTCTTTTAACATGTCAAACTCTGGAGATTTGTTCATGAGCGTGCAGTCTCTCAATGGGGATTCTTACCAAGGGGCCCAGGTTGGAGCCAACGTGCAGTCACAGGTAGGGACCCATCCGATGTACTGCCAGTGAATGCATTAGTGTTGGAGGAGCCTTTGATTGTATTGGCACTTCTCCCTCCCGTCCGAAAAGAGCAAATCTCAACCAGCACAAACGAACCAACCAACACTTAAAAAAGGCAAACCAAACCGCAAAACCAACCAACCAACCAACCAAAAAAAGCAACAGCAACAACAACCAAAAAAAAACAAATCCGAAAGAAATGAAAACCAAACACCCAACCAAACCAACAACCATGGTCTTGAGGAAACTTGCCCACACTTTGTGAATGCATTTGGCTCTGGCTTGATAGTCGTACTAAGAGGAGAGGAGGTTTAGGAGAACAGGCATGAACTCAAACGAAAGCAGCTGAGGTTTAGGTTCTGCTTGCTTTATTCTTCCAAGGGAAGGGGCCAGATGTTTGGACTGGTGTCTCATTTTACAAGGCTTCCACTTACTCCTTTGATGCCAAACCAGGTGTCTGCTGAAAGGCAAGAAATGTTCAAATACACAGCTAGATTTTTTTTAATCTTTTTTTTTTTTTATGAAAAGCCACCCTTCACCAGCTCCCCAAAGCACAGGCACTCACACCACCCATGTACATGCCAGCAATAAAGTGTGAGGGAGCTTTGAGCGGTGTTACTAAAACGTCAACTCATGCTTTGGGTGAAAAGAAAGAATTTACAATAGACAGGAACTCACTCAGATCTCCCACCTCCCATCCAATGTCCAGATGTGCCATGAGTCCACTCTCTGGCATCTAAGGCTCTGCACTGTGTTGAGAGATGATCGCCACTCTGACGCTTCTGCAAGAGGCAAGGAGAGCTCTCTAAAGCTGAGGTGGCACCCCTCGCAGTGCTGGACGTGTGCCATCTGCGAGATGTGCTTGCTGTGGGTACCACTGCTGGGGCAGGGCTAGGGGAGTGGAGGGAGAAGAATGGGGCATCTGGAGAACTGCTGGTGCCTTTGCCATGGTAGGTATATTCTGTTTCTGGGCCCTCCGAAATGAAGGCGCTTGGCTGACTCCGAGGATCTCCTTCCACTGCCATGAGTATCCCTGTGCTTGAGGCCGAAGGGTGGAAGGGGGTAGGAGTAGGAACATGGGTCCTCAAGCGCAGTGTTGGAACCAGCCACAACGATGTGCTTCAGGAGATCCCATCCCACGCTTGCCATGCTGTCCTCCCTCTCCGCTCCTTTTGTTGCAAGACTCGAGACCAAGGAGAGCTTGACGGGGCAGGTTGGGGGGTGGTGAGGGAGGCAGGAGCAGTCCTCCGGCTTGGTTTTCACCGCAGGACCAGCTGCAGTTCTCTTTTCCCTCTCCTTAGGTATATACCTTCATTACTATTAGATTATTATTATTACTGTTTATTTTTGTCATGCCAAAGATGAACCAAAGCGGCTTTGCCCACTAACTTTTCATTCACTCTAATTTGTGTCTTTATTGTCGTTGGTCTGTTTAGGTGGATACCCTTCGCCATGTTATCAGCCAGACAGGAGGATACAGTGACGGACTCGCAGCAAGTCAGATGTATAGTCCGCAGGGCATCAGTGTAAGAAAAAAAAATAGGCTCGGGTTCTTGTTTTATTTTTTTTTTTTTCATTTTTCTTCTCTCACTACCAATTATTTCAAAGCCATAGGGCTCAGAATGCCACTTAGTAAGACTTGTCTTTGCTTTTACGGTCACCTAGTTTATTGCTTCTGTATCGGTCACGCCAGCGGCAGAGCTTTGCCCACAAAAAAAGTGGCGACCGGGCAGGCTTTGTGCAGGCAGCTGGCGTCTAGGACTGTCAGAGCCGATCAGTGTTTGCCTGGCACCTGCGGCCACACGCGCTCGGCCGAGAGGAGCTGCTAAACAGGTGACACCTCGCGTAACCGCAGTGGGGAATGTCACCGCAAACGCCCTGGTCCAGAGATGGCTCCACGTGAAGGCCAATGGCACCATCCTGGAGCGACCATCTAAAAATAACCCATTCCTGGCCGCCATTTGAAAGCACAGCGGCGATGAGGGTGGCAGCAATAATGGTCACAAATAAAAGGAGAAAAAAAAACAAACAAAGCCAACCAACATCAACCCAAGGAAACCTCGTCCAACCGGGCTGGGGGAGGATACGAGGGGGAGGGCGTTCTCCAGAGCATCTTCTCCTTGTTCTTGGGCGCGCTGGCGGGTTCTGACTAGCATGAAAATTCGTAGCGACAAGCTGTGTCGCACAGGGGGAAATCGATCAGACACACACAAGGAGAACCCAGTGTAGATTCGGGACAGCAATCCAACTTCATTTCTCAGATCAATCGTCCGCCATCTCAGTGGTGGTGACAGCAAGCTGGGAGAAGAGGGCAGCCTGGAAAAGGAGGCTGTGAGCACCAAGTGGGTGGTGGCGGTGGTGTCTGGGTGGCACAGAGGAGGGGGTGGCTGGCTCTGGACATGGCTGGCTGCCACAGTCCCCATTGAGGAGGCTGAAGGTTTAGGTGGGGTGGTGTCAGGCTGGGCAGGAAGGTGGTGGTTCTCCAAGTGGGACAGTGGTTCTGTGTCTGAGCACCCCAGCAAGGTGTGCCATCCAATCCCATCACCATCCATTTGTCACCTTGTGTGTGACGAACTTCAGGCCATTGGTGTCAGAGCAGCCACCACCAGCATGGGGAGAGGGGTGCAACAGGACGGGGGCTGCGGTCCCCTCTCCTGTGGGCACCGGGGCTTAGTGGGCAGCCTGACGTCAGGAGGCAGAGGCAGGGAGGGTTTGTGAAGTAATGTAATTGAACATGTGCAGATAATTATGTCTCATTACATAAGCCCGTTGCAAAAACGGCGCTTGGAAATGCCACATGAAAGAGCCTATCGTTCCGCATTAATTTCTCCGTGCACTGAATTTATTCCCTTTCTGGCTTTTTAATACTTGGAGAGTAAATGAATCTCAGGCTGATCATGATAAGAGATGATACTTTTGTATAAATTAAAATACCCCCAAGGAAAGAGGCTGAGCTGATTATGGTTCCAGTTGGCTTATAAAATAACAGTAGGCTGGGTTAAGCCAAAATTTGAGGGGGAGGGTGGCTGCCAGGGATTACGAGGCAGGGAGGGGGCAATGGAGGAGATGAGAAGAAAGAGGTAGTGGAAACTTGAAATCCAAATAGGACAAGGAGAGCTGGGCTGGTGTTCCTGGCTGTGACCACGAGCAGCACTGGGAATTGGTGAGCTGAGAGTGGCAGGGGTTGAGTGGTCCCCTCAGCACTTCCTAAACTAGGATCAATCTTTGTGGCATCTGATGGATCCTCAGACAGCTTTTCAGAGAGAGCGGGAGCACAAATTGGCCCGAATTGGATGTTGTTCAGAAAGGGACAGGTTGGCAAGTAGGCAGAGGGACCACTGGGGTTTAGGGGTGATGCCTCAATTCCCCATAAAGCTGTGGTAGGCATGGGGAGCAAGACAGGGAGTCCAGAGCAGGGCAGATAGTTTAGGGAGGATCTTCCACGTTTCCTCTTTCCCCAAATGCTTTGCTTCCCCTATATCCCAGGCAGCATGCTTTTGCCTGTAGCTTTTATTGTCACTTAGTATCTCCCCATCCAGCTGAGTCCCTTGATGGACCTCCATTTGTCCACCCCTGAAGTGTGGCTGCCCTCTGGGAAGCATTGGTCCTGGGCAAGGAGCTACTCATTGCAGGCAGGGTGGCTGTCTCATAGCAGGCAGGGCTTCCCTGCCTCTCCTCTGAACCCTTGAATGGCAAGGAAGGGCAGCGGGATGTGGAGGAAAGCTGCTAGTGACACAGAAAGCTGCCATCCCCATGTCACCCAAACATCCCTGTGAGCTGCTGGAAGGAGATGAACTGAAACCTAGTCAAGAGCCCTGTCACAACGATGTCTGTACAGGGCTGAGGTTAAGTCATCCCTGGAGCCCGTCAGGGCTGGGAAGTCAGCGGCAGGTTGCCCAGCTCCACCGCTGCAGACCTTGGCAGGGGAGACAGCGCTCGGGGTTTGCCTTCCTTGATGGAGGATGATTTTTTTAAATGTGTGTAAGTCCTGACAGCTGAGGACAGGAATCTACCCAAAGCCCCGTTCCCTCCGCAGCTGCTCGATGGCTGACAGAGCACTCGGCGGGGCGAAAAGGGCTGCAGTCGGTTCTGCATCGTTAGCAGGATAACGGGCAATGGCCCAGCCGTCGCGATCTCCGTGACCCACGGCAGTAGCTGAGGCCAAGCGAGAGCAGCTGCCGCCTTCTCTGCAGGTGGAGACGGTGTCGGACAGCGCTGGTCCCAGCAAGGCACGGGGGTGCTCTTGGTGGTGAAGGGGTGGTAGAGGCAGGAGCCATCTTTGGGATACCCAGCCTGGGGTAGCACTGAGACAAAGGAGGGACTCCCCCCACCTGAAAGGAGGAGATGTTTGTGGTCTGATCCAGGCCTTCTTGAAGGCTTCGAGGTCAAGGGGTTTTGCACCGTTAAGTGAGAGGTGTTAGGCATCTGGGCCCTCTGGACAGTGCTTGTTTGTTGGGGGTCTGTGTGTATACCCAGCTGGAGGTCCCCGAGGCTCAGGGTTTCAAAGCATGTAGCACCAGGTTCCAGTGGATTCCAGTAGAAGCTGGAGCTTTTATTGCCATAATCCTCTGGAGGTTTCCAACACAAAACACAGTCCTCCCTGTCACTGCCCTGTGGCCCTAAATCCACAAAGTGGTTTAGGTCTCCCATCTGCTAATTAATGAATGAGCTGTAGTCATCTTAGAGAAAAAGCCTTTCAGAATTATTTTTTTAACTTTATTTATTTTATTTATAGATCATTTAAAAGTCTAAAATGAGCAGCAGTTTTTCAAGTTCATCAGAGTGCAAGGCTTTTGGTAGGTAACTGCTGTTGTGCAGAATGGTGCCTATTTACGGAGCACTGTGTGTGACCGTGAAGGTGGTGGTCAGTGGCAGGGTGTTCCTTTGAGTTTTGCATCCACTCTTGTTGGCAAAGGTACTTGGCACTGGTAGCTGTAGAAGGTGAGGCCTCCTCACTTCTGCTGAGATCCTTTTCTCTAAGATTTGAGCCTTGAAAGGGAAGTTGTTGCTCTGTTCCTCAGCAAGCTACAGTTCACTGTCATGATATGCAGTTGGTCTGGCAGGGATGCCTTGGTGTGACCTGCAGACTGCTGCTGTGACCCTTGGAAAGTGATGGCCAGACAAGGTTGGATTCTCTGATATGTATTAAGAGTGTCAGTGCCTATCATAAGAAAACCCTGATACAAAGGAAAGCACAGGTCTGAAACCTTTCTGAGGCTACCCCCGTCTGTTACAGTTGCTGCTATCTGGTGTGTTTGGAGGCTGACCTGACACCCTGCCCCCGTCAATGGTGGGGCAAGGATTTGGTCACAGAAGATGAGATATTGAGACAACCTCTGAGCAAAATAGAAGGTGCCTTTAAAAACTGGCAGAAAATCATCTCCCATCCCCACGTAAGAGGCCCAGGCAGTGTGAACCAGACTTACTGGAGGTGACAAAAATGACGATGAAACAGGCACCAAGACCAGTTGCTTCAGTAGTCTATCACTGGTGCTCTACCACTTGGGCAGTCACCAAGGCCTTGCCTGTGCTCTGGCAGAAGTAGAGATGTCCTGAAATCATTGCTCAGTTTTTGGCTTCTGCCCCTCCTGAAGAAGTCACAGCTGTGTGCAGGACTCCTCAAAAGATCTGTGAGAAGCAGCAGCCTTCTCAGAAGTTTCACTCATCTTTGAGGGAGATCCCAAGGGGTTTACTACATTCAGATCCCAAGGGATCTCTTTGCTTTGGAAAGAGGCAAGGCCACTGGGTGGAACTGGATGCATCCTGCACATGGCTTGGTGCATGCAGCAATAGGGTGAACTCCAGGAAAGAAGGGATGAGTGTTGATGTTGCCTATGTGCCCTCTGCCTGGGGAGGGCTCTGGCCTCCTCATGGAGGGCTTGTCCGTGCCAAAGGATGGCATCATGGTGATAAAGTCACGGCCAACCCTGGGGCCTCCTTTCCGTCACTTGATCCATAACTTGAATCCTTTCCAGGATGGGATGGCAGGATGGTGTGGCATCTGTGGAGGTTGCCCTGATCCAGGGCAGCCTCTCCCTGACATCCTCTTGGCTTCCCACTGGATTTGACCAAGGCGGTCATTGGCAGCACAAACTCCTGCAAGACATGAAGGCTGGTTCCCAATCTGGAATAACGTTTGGCTTCCCAGCATTTTGGGGACCAGGATGCTAAACATCGAGGTCCTGAAGTCACTGTCTGCAAGACTCTCTCCCTCTCACTTCTTCCAGCCATGGCCGGCACTCAAAAACCTCACTAAATATAGTTGAGCACAATAGGGACGGAGCCCTGCTCCATACGGCCCCCTCCGCTCTCCCCCTCCTGCTCGCCGTAATGACCCTGCAAACACTAAATGGCATCTGAGTGCATTAAGCAGCAAACTCTCCGGTGACATAGCAATTACGGCTCTGAAATAGATTTGGTGCGTCACGGAAGATAAGGGTTTTGAAAGTTTCTGTTGTGATTATAGCTTGTAACTCCAACAAATAACAGGCTTGGTAATAAGAGGCTGCCAGCACAGCTATTGTGGTTCTCTCTCACTGATGGCACGTAAATTGCTATTAATGTCCTAAGTGTACTTGAATATGCCAGTCTCGGGGCGGTGGAGTTGGCTCTGTGTCTCTCTTTACGCGGCCTGTCATTGTTGGGCTGATAATCTACAGTAATTGCTGCCTCTTGCAGTGGTCCAAGACGTGTAAGGGTGGATATTGCATCTCGGGGAGCACAGGGACGGTGGGTCGGGGCCAGGCTGCGGGTGGTGGCTGTTGGGGGCGGTGGGCACGGTGAGGTGTTTGCGGGCAGCGGGCACTCGGGGCTGATAATGTCCCTGCAAGGTTTTCTGCTTTCACCCGTGGTGACACGAAGTAGGGTTTGCTAACCTGCCAGTGAGTTCAGGCCACTATTCGTGTCTTCCTGGCTGTTGTGAACCCCTTTGGAAGGGAAGATGGCACAAGACCATTGAGCATGTGCACACCTCTGCCTTTTTCATTTTGTGCTGTCCTGCTGCAAGGTGGTTTCATCCCTCAAAATGTGGGCGCCCACAACTCACCTGTGGTTAGCTCTTTGCTTCCACTTCAGCTGCCTCTCAGGCAGTCAGGAGCTGGTCAGCAGTATGGACAACCTGCCATTGAGTCCCAAATGGCTCCTTGGCACAATGAGGCTTTTCCTACCCCTACCCGACTTTGGGGGTCTGCAGGGTCCCAGCTGTTGGGGCCAGTGATGGATGCCCTGCAGTGGAGGTAGTGGGACAGGCAGTTGGAGAGGGTGAAGCAGCACAGGCACATGTAAAGCGGGACAGCGACTGCTACTGACTTGAGCTAGGGCAGTGGTTGGGAAGGATTAATTAGCTGAGCACTGAATCAATGTCAGAGCGAGCAGAGAAGTTTGGGTGCGACATCTGTTCCTCTCCGAAGGGGATGGCAGCCGTGGAGGAGCAGCTTCTGTGTGCTGCTGGCTCCTGCCTGCAGCAGCCACGGCCCTCCAGTAGCTCTGCTCTTGAGAGGCTGGAGAATTTAGCTCTGCATCTGTTTTTAGGAGAAGAAAGAAGTTGTCTGCCATGCTTTGCTGTGCGGACCCTCAGATGGGATATTGTGGTGACACCTCTGTTGCGCTGTGGCTTGAGGTCTCTTGAGAAGGGGTGATGGGTGTGGAGGACCACTCCAATGTGACAGAAATTTGTTTGTGGTTTTACTACAAGTTGAGGAGGCCAATTGCACTGGGAGCAGAGATGTGGCCCAAATCTCTGAATGCAGCCTTCGTGGTCATGGGAGAGATGTTTGGGCAACGTGTCTTTCCTGTGGCAAGGCTTGGTGCTGATGGCTTCCCCTCGCTCAGCAGGAGGGGTGCCTGGAGAGGTGGCGTGGGGGGACACAGAGCAATGCTGGGGGACACAGTACAGCTCAGAGGTCCCTTGGGACTTACCACTTGTTCTGTGTGTTCATAGCACCTGGGTCTAGATAACGTCCTAAGATGGGATTTCTAGACTGAGGTGTTTGCTATTTTCTCCTTCCATATGGGGAAGGGTCCTGTTTGAGGGTAAAAAAATCCAACCAACCAGAGTTTAGAGTTTTTGCAGAAATATGGGTTTTTTAAGGGATAGAATTGCTGTGAGCACTTGAAATTTATCAAAACCCCTGGTTTTGACAGAATTGTTTCTGGTCCCATCCTGCTGATAGAGCCCCATGGTCTGTGGTGGGATGGGGGAGCTGGAGGGGACATCTTTGCCTCCTACCTTGGCGCCTGCTGAGGGAGAAGAAGCAGGGGGGTCCGAGACAAACAAGTGGCTTGGGCTGGGCTGGGTTTGCTGTTGGGTGACTGACATATCTGTGTCTCCCTTCCCACAGGCTAATGGAGGTTGGCAAGACGCTACTACCCCGTCATCGGTGACCTCCCCCACAGAAGGCCCTGGCAGCGTTCACTCTGATACCTCCAACTGATCTCCCAGCAAATTGCATCCCTGGCTGAGCCGGCCCCGGCGGGGGCAGGAGGGGAGGGGGCCTCTCCTAACACCGCAGCAGTCAGACTGGAGGTGAACCCAATCAGCACACACAAGAAGACTCCTTCTCTTCTCTTCTCTTCGTCGGGATGCTTTTTTCAGCCAATCTGGACACTTCTTTATACTCTCTTCCCTTTCTTTTCTGGGTAGAAGCCGCTCTCCCCCCTCCCTGCCACCGCCACAACACCACTCCCTTCCCCTCACCCCTTCCCACCGAAGGATATGTCAACAGGTAGATGGATTTTCAGGAGGAAAAGCAAAAATCAACCGCTGCCAACACAAAACAACCCCAAAGCAGTGTTTGGCCTCGTGCTGGGTGTCTTTCTGAGGAGCTACAAACGTACCTCAGTCACGTCTCGCTCCTTTACTAGCAGGCAGCTCCCATCGTCGTCCCCTACCCCCATCTCTCATGCTACCTCTCCGCAGGGAAACGCCACCGCAGCCCTGCTGCCGCCTCATCTCTGCTGGCCCCAGCCGCAGCCAGCTCATCTCCGCCCTGTGCCCAGCTCTGCCTCGGCGGGCTGTCCCCGGAGCGCTGCCCAGGGCGCTGCCAGTGATGGGGCAGGTGGATGCAGCCCCCTTGCACATAGGAGATGGAGCTGGAATGCTCCCTTTTGCTTCCAAAAGGTACCAGCCCATTCTCAGCCCCAGGGAAACTGCCAGCACTTCCCGGTCCCTGCCCTGCTCTGCCACACATCCCAGAGCTGGATGAGCCATGACACCCCACCATCCTCCCTGCCCACTGTTGGGAGGGGAGGAGAGGAGGGAAGGAAACAAGGCAGAGGTGGATGAGAAATGGCCATCACTGATAACAAAGACCCTGAGCACCTCCGCGGTGCTGGACGGGATCAGGTGTGGATGAGTGATGGGACCTCAGCAGCTTTCTCGCAGCACCCGGGGAGGCCAGCAGTGGAGTTTTTCCTGGGCAAGGACAGTGTTGAGGGGTGCTGGCTCATGTTTTTGGGAGCACATCGTGCTGCGGAGGAGGAGGAGGTGAGGTTTCCCAGGGCAGTCAGGACCCACAGAGGTTGGTGGCACCTACTATGTTTCCCAAAGCCCTGCTGGGCAGGCAGCGGGATCCTGGAAGCTGGATGTGGTAGGTTGAGTGCGTCGGCTGCTTTTGGTAACGGTTAATGCAACAGGGTTGCGTGAGGGTGAAGTTCTGTAGAATGTGTGTGTGTGCCCTGCTTGGGGTTGTCTTTCTGCTGAAGCTGCTGGTTTTAGCCCAGTAGTTACTCTGGGCCATGACATCCCAAGCCTTGTGAGAACTCAGGGGCTTTCTACCCAGCTTTTCTGGTCTCCTCTGTGGACAATGATGGGTGGCCAATGAGGCTTCATCCTGCTGGAACACCCCTTCAGGCAGCTGATGCTGGGAGGATGTGGCTTTTGTTGAAGAGCAGGGAGAGGAGGCACCAGTTTCCCCCGGGCGATGTGCCAGGTGGTACTTTTGGCTGCCAGTTCTTCCAGCAGGTGTGAGGAGGCTGAGCCGGCCCACAGAAAGACCCAGAGTGCTGTGGGGACCGGTGTGGGTGCAGCATGTCTGGCACTTTGTGACAGATCCAAACACCTCTTGGTCACATCTCATGTTCTTGCACGTCCATTCGCACCCTGCCCGTGCTGGTGCCAGCCAACTCGAGATGGGAGCTGCCAGTGTAGAGCAGAGTTAAGCAGGAGCCATTTAAAATTAAAGCACTGCCAGAAAAATTTCTACCCTTCTGCTAGAAAAAATAATGGTGGTTGGCCTGCAGGCCACAGTGGTGGTGTGTCCCTGGCTCTGACATGCTGTCACCTTGCAGTGTGGGGCCAGCAGCGTGACTCACCTGAGGCAGAAGCGAAGCCTGCTTTTCCTTGGGGAACAAGCCCGGAAGGCTTCAAAACACATGCTCTGAAATCTGTGGCCTTCCCCCAAATATGGAAAGTCCCAATTCAACAGATTTTCTTAACTGGGGATCAGAATAGGATGCAAAAGGTGGATGAGAAAGAGCACAAGCTGCTTCTTGCTTGGTTTTTATGTCTCCAGCAGTGAGACATTTTCTGCTGCTTTCACACACAAGCCTGGGGACAGGGACAGTGTTGCAGACTGCAATATGACGTGCAAGACCTAGGGCTGCTTCCCGGCTGGGAATATGTTCAGAGCAACTAGAAGGTCGTTTCCCTGCAAGGACAGTTAAGAGGTGCTGCCCATCTTCCCCAGCCATGCACCTTCTTCTTCCTCCTCCTTCCATTTCCAGCTTATTTTCCATGAAACTGTTCCAGACACAGGTCTGTTCTCCAGAGCGGCAGCAGGGCCATGCCTGTGGGAATGCCACGGTACCTCTTGGAAACCAACCGGGGATGAGCCAGAACCACCCACCTGCCACTGCCACGCTGCACCGGGGCTGCCGTCCCCTGCCCTGCAGCTGCTGCCTGTCCTGCCTGCACCCTCTGACTGCCCCCAGCACCCCCTGCCCGGCCAGGGCACCTGCTCCTCCATGGTACTTGGCAAATGTGGTCCCTCCGGTTCGTGTTGGCATAGCTGCTCACTCGCCTTTTTCTTTACTTTTTAACTTTTGGGGTTTGTTTCTCCTCCCCTTCCCTCCATCTCCCCCTCCCCCCTCCCAAGTGTTGTGGGTTTTTTTCTTCTTCTTTTTTATTTTAATTTT
>JAAGNO010007934.1:0-25835 GCA_033439905.1 Ceryle rudis
GGTAACGCCGGCTGCTCTCTCCCCGCAGCTGTGGACATCCAGCCCGCCTGCATCGGGTTGTACTGCGGAAGGACCGTCCTGTCGGTCAACGGCTCTGTGGAGACCTATGGGGAGTGCGGGGTAAGTGCGGCGCGGGCAGAGCTCGGCCTGGGAGGTGGGGATGGCTCCGCTCCCTCCCTCACTGGTCCCGGCCTCGGCAGTGCCGACCGGAGCGTTCCGGAGGCTGATGTGGATCCCGCTGTAAGCAGCACCGCGCCCCTGTTCCGAGGTGCCGTGGGGATCAGGTGGAGATGAAAGGAAGTTGTGGCGAGGTCAGGCCCTTATCCCAAGGAACAAGCAACAGAATGAGAAGAAACAGGGAAGTTTAGGTTGAACCAGAAGAAAAATTTCTTCCCTGCAAGGGTTGTCAAGGGCTGGCCCAGGCTGCCCAGGGCAGTGGTAGGGTCACCATCCCTGGAGGGGTTTCAAAGCTGTGGAGATGTGGTGCTGAGGGACGTGGGTTAGTGGTGCCCTGGCAGTGCTGGGTTAATGATTGGACTTATCTTAAAGGTCTCTTCCAACCTGAATAGATTCTATCAGGGTTGCCAAGGGTAGGCAGAGCTCTCTCCCCAAAAGCAGCAGCTGCACAATGGACCATTCTCCAGAGGAAGTGGTGAAGGCTCAGTGCTAAACCAGAACTGAGCGAGGGTCTGCAAAAGCTGGAACAGCACAGGATGGGAGTGTTAGATCTGGGGGGGTGGAATGAACCAGGAGCAAGAAACTCTGGGGAAGCAGTGATTCTGAATGGCCTAGTGAGTGAGGTTAGCAATAAAAAGGAGGTGGCATCACCACGTGAGAGGAAAGGGGAGTCTTGGATAAAGCCTTTTAAACATGCTTCACCTTTGTTTATAATAAGAAGCAAGAGACAAAGAGAGCAAGCCCATTGTAAGCTGAGAAATCACCAAGGTTAATGTTTCAGCCCTGCCTACTAAACTTCTTGCCCCAAGTACAACTTTAAGCTTTTTTTTCCAGGAACCAGAAATATTCATTATTGGTACTCAGATGCTTTGTAAATAGTCTCTGCTTTTCACAGGTATGCCCGAGAGGTCAGAGAACGGACGACAACAAAATCTGCCGGGAGTGTATGGGATCTCCGGATCGCTATGACTGGCTGTACCTTGGCTTCATGGCCATGCTGCCTCTGGTTCTACACTGGTTTTTTATTGAGTGGTATTCAGGAAAAAAGAGGTTTGTATATGCCTTCTTCAGAGAAGTTACTTAAGTGGAAGTCTTGTATCTGTGAGTGATCAACTGGAGCAGCTGAATTGAACTGTCCAGCAGTTCATGCTGTTGGTTGAATTAACACAGCAGCACACAAGCTTTGGACAGCTGGAGAGGGTGTTTATTTACAAATGTGAGAGTCCCGCAGGCCCTTCCTGCCAGTCCCTGACTGCAGGGCATGGTCTGTATCTCTTTAATGTGGTGGTGCCCAGTCCTTCTGTCCATTCGGGCTGGACTGGGTTTCTCAGTAGCAGGCAAGAGTGTGTCACCCCCTGTGTCCTGGGCCAGACCTTTCACTTGCAGAGGCCCCACAGTGCACATGCAATGAGAGGGAGTTTTCTCTTTAGGAATATGTAAATTGGGTTTTGACAGCACAGCTGATGTCACCTTTACGTCAGCATCGTGCATCAAGGATGTTTGTTATTAAAGGAGTTTGAAAGCACAGCTGTGTGTGGCCATTAGGTGCTAGACTGGAACTTTTAAGAAGTAATGACTCTGGTGTGTGCTAAACACTGAAAACACAGGGGATTGAGGGAGTTTAATGTAAGCATATATACCATCCTTAACAAGAACTTGCAGCTTGGAAAATTTTATCCCTTCTGAGACATGTGGTCCCTTATCTTCACTGCTGCTTTCTCTGAGACTGCAACAGCATGAGTGCTCTTGTCCCTCACCTGACAGGAGGCTTATGCTACAACCAGCTTTCATTTAAGAAGCTGGAATGTTGTTCAATCTCATTTTGCATGCTAGATCTTCTGAGATTGTAAATGAATTTCACATTCAGTGAGCATTCACTTAACTTTTTATTCAGGCAGCGTTGTCATATCCTTGCTCATGGTGAGTATTAACTCCATAGGAAGGAAGTTCCACACTGCATGGGCCTCCACTTTGCAGCTGGTGTTTAGATTTCCTTTAGTGTTAGTAAAACAGAAGTAAATCTCTCTCTTTCCCTTTCTCCTCGCACAGTTCCAGTGCGCTGTTGCAGCACATCACTGCCCTGTTCGAGTGCAGCATTGCAGCGGTTGTTACGCTGCTCGTCAGCGACCCTGTCGGCTCGCTGCACATCCGCTCCTGCAAGGTGAAGAAGCTTTCGGACTGGTACACGATGCTTTACAATCCCAGTCCCGACTACGTCACCACAGTGCACTGCACTCACGAAGCCGTCTATCCCCTGTGAGTGTTAAAGCTTTTGTGCTCCTGTCTGTCCCTCCCTTTTACACAGGTGTGTTTCTGTCCATGCATCTTCTCAAAGCTGCTGAAAGTGTTCAGATACAACTCAGAGCAAAGAGAATCCATCTCCTAAAGTCTTTCAGGCATTGAGCTGTTTTATACATGAAAAGCTTGGCAACACCTCATGATGTTCTGAGTCACCAGAGAAGGTGACATAGTCCAGGCTATTTAGCATTTAGTCCAGGCTATGAAGCATAAACTTTGGTTTTTAATTTTTTTTCCCCTTTACCACATCCTGACCGTTTTCCCCTAGGAAAAGTGAGCCCATCGTTCTTTGTGTACATCCTTTGATTGCAAGTTCTTTAGACTTGATTGACTCTAACCCCACATTCCCTAGTTGGGAGTTGAGTCTGCAGGAGAAAACCAGCACATTTTTAAGGAATTTGTTTTCTTTTTTTTTTTTTCTTTCTCCCCAGGTACACCATTGTGTTTATATATTACGCCTTCTGTCTTGTATTAATGATGCTACTTCGGCCTTTTCTGGTTAAGAAAATTGCCTGTGGCTTAGGAAAGTCTGATCGATTTAAAAGCATTTATGCAGCACTGTACTTCTTCCCTATCCTCACCGTTCTTCAGGCTGTTGGAGGGGGTCTACTCTGTAAGTCCGCTTTTAATAACGCTAACAATCATAAACACACACTAGCAAACAATGTACAGGAGGGAGGGAAAGGGTGTGACACGCCTTTTACTTTGAGAACAAGGACATTGTTAAAGATGATTGTGAGGAGTCTCACCTGAAAAGATCACTTATTAGCAGCCCAGTCCTAACCGGCTCCTGACCAACACTGCTTTGCCTCTGCCAGTGCTGCTGGAGACTGTCCCTGTCCCAAAATGGGGATGGGGTGGGTGTGAGGGGACAGTACTTCAGAGGGAGTTGATTTTGCTTTCTGCTCAGGTAGAGTTTGTCTGATTTCAGAGATGGATTAAAGCATAACTTTGGGGAGATCAGCTTCCAGCATACTTGTCACATGAAGGGGACACGTGCCACAAAAATCCCCACTCAGCCTGACTGCCTTTCTCATTATCTGCCTTTTTCAGTTAGTGATTTAGGTGTACAGTAACTTCACCTAAAAATAGCAGAAGTTTGAAAACATAAGATGTGACCATTGAATAGTTGTGGTTGGCCGCTGCTTGCTGCTGTGCCTGCTCAATGGGATGGTAAGGGGCAGGCTATAGTTTATTTTACACCCGTGGTTACATATGGAAAGGCTGTCCCTGCTGAAATGCGCATCCCGTGTTCTTACTCCTCCTAATGTTTGCTGTTTGCCTTTAGATTATGCCTTTCCATACATCATACTGGTGTTGTCTCTGGTTACACTGGCTGTGTACATGTCTGCTTCTGAAGTGGAGGTAGGTAAACGTGTTCCCCGTGTTAAAACTCATAATATAAAATACTCGAAGGAGCAGAGGCCGCTGCGTCTCCTGCCTTTTCTCAGCAGTGTATTCTGCGTTTAAGCCTCTTCCTTCATGACTTCTCCTCTGCGCTGGGGGAAGCTCCTGTGAGACTTCCCTCTTGTGGTGCACTGAGAAACTGTTAGTTTGGGAAGGACTCAGAGCCAGGAGGCTTTGTATAGTCTGTCTGTGCTACTGGTAACTGCACTTAAACTGCCGGGACTAGATAACAGGCTGAATGCTAACACGATACTGTGTTTGTTTTGCAAGTCTTTCAAGGATCTTCTTGTCAGGAAAAAAAGGCTTGTTGTCCTCTTCAGCCACTGGTTACTTCATGCCTATGGAATCATCTCCGTTTCCAAGCTGGATAAGCTTGAGCAGGACCTGCCGTTGCTCGCCCTGGTACCTGCGCCTGCCCTCTTCTACCTCCTGACAGCAAAGTACACTGAGCCGTCACGCATACTCTCAGAAGGTGGAAATGGACATTAAAAGGAGCCTGTGCCAACAACGCTGTCCCTAATTATCTGAATTACGCAATTTTAGTGTTTGTTACACTTTGGAAACTTCTGTTTTAAAAGAAGTTATTTATGTACGAGACTTAGAGGTGAAACTCCCCTGAGTGAGACTGTGTAATACAAAAAAGCTGGACTTTGTATTCTTCTGGTATAGATTGAAGCTTGTGACATGTTCTAGTACAGTGATTTGCTTGTAGATGTTTACTTCCTAATACAGTAGTTTAGGTGTTGTTTGAATAAAACAACAGAGCCTGGTTTTCAGTAGATCTTCAATAAAACAAACAGACCTTGAATATATCACAGAGCTGGGTTTTCTCATTGCATACTCTAGCTATGAGAAAGACAGGAAGACTTTTTGCCAAGCACTCTACTGATCTAACAAAGGTTTCAAACGGACAGAGGGTAGATTTAGATTAGATGTTAGGAAGAAATACTTCACTGTGAGGGTGGTGAGGCACTGGAACAGGTTGACCTGAAAAGTTGTGGATGCCTCATTCCTGGAAGTGTTCAAGTCCAGGTTTGATGGGCCTTTGAGCAACCTGGTCTACTGGAAGGTGTCCCAGCCCCTGGCGGGGGCATTGGAAGTAAGTGATCTTTAAAGTCATTTCCAACCCAAACTATTCTGTGATTCTATCCCCCACCAGCGGAAAGAGACTTTTCATTTTCCCTTCCATCAAAAAAAATAGAACTTGTTCAGCATGGTTCCTCATGATGCTTTGACTGCTCCATAGGAGAGGAAATGTGTTACGAAGTTATCTGTATAATTTGTGCTCTGTGTACTTCCTGTATGGAGACATCTTCTTGGAGATGATTAAATAGTGGTAACCTTCCCATTAAATCCTTTTTCCTGTAACCACTATAAAGTTCTATTTAAGACCAGATTAAATATTTTCTTTTCCTTGTAGTTGTCACCAAAGCACTTGCTGTGGGTAAGCCTGTGAAGCACCTGTTAACTACATAGGGGTGAACCCTTTTCTCCACCTTACAGCAGGACACCTCAGCGGCAGGAGGCCTCATGCCCCTTTCATCTGTCTATCGGTGGTGCTAGCAGCTCACACCTCCTGCTGTGTTGCCACAGCTGTACCCGTACTGCAGTGAGTTTAGCAGTTGAGAAAGGACCAGCTTTTTATGAAGCTTTACCACTGCAATGACAGAAACTGCTGGAGTGACTGCAGTACCAAACTGGCACAGATCCAATAAAAAGAACTGGAGAATCCTTATCTCCTTAAAGCAATATTATTACCTCTGATCCATATTCATTAAAATCTTTATGTGAACACCTTGGTAAGAATTGCTAAAACTTCGGAGGCAGTTCAGAAGTGAGCTTTTGGCCTTGCTGAAGCCAAATCACTGACAGGCTTCAGTCTTCTATATGGTAAAGAAAGGCACCCAAAGCACGTGTCCTGTACATTAGTCACCAGTAACATGCTCTAAGAGGGTCTAGTGGAAGATGCAGAGCAGTGAAGGTCAGAACACAGAGGGAATATTTAGAGGAAGATCTTCTCAACTTAAACTATTCCTACCGTATGTACCGTTGGCTGTAGCAACACAAATAACAGTGGATATTTCTATATTCAAGTGTGACAGTAAGGCCTTTTTTATTCTATTATCTCTCACCGTTGCTAAGGTCTCTGTCCTGCCAGCAGCTCAGGGGCTTTCAGGGGTGTCACCTTAGCCAGGCTGCCTCGAGGTGTCGCTCTCCTCTTTCTCCACAGCAGGTTTGATTCCTTACATCTGACAGGCCTTTCCCTATAGCTTTTTTTTTTGTGACACGGCCAAAATGACAAGTTTACTACTTCTGAAAATAGCGTGCAAGCAAACTAGGTTCTGCACGCAGGGGTAAGGTTTTATTTGGGGATTAAGGAAGTAACTGATCTCATGGCAATAAAATGCTGCCTCTACTGCTACATACCATATACATCATTTGCAGCCACAGTAATCCAGAGGACAGTTCAAAACATACAGTTTAAAATACTCCTGTGTTAAAACACTGTTTCCATCAGTGACAGTTATTTAAAACATCCTAAGCACAATTTTGTGTCTACATTGGCACAGCACAGCTGTCATGTAGGCTCAGGTGCAGGCTCAGTAACTCCTCTCAGGAAACACCATTTACAAACAACAACTCCCATGTAACATTAGCTGTAGTAAAGAGTATATCTTTTTTGCTAGGTCTGGATAATCACATGTTAATTTTGAAGACTGCAGAACAAGGGACTCTGCTACAAGCAGAGCTTGCAGGAAGGTATTGGGCCCCATGGCCCTTGCATGGCACAGCCCCAAACACTGACCCTCCTGCTGGGCTCCAGAGCTTTAGCCTTCGGCAAAACCTGGAAAGCAAAATACAAATTAATAAGCTCTTTTTATCACCTCCTCTCACTAGCATTTAAATAAATAAATAAATAAATAAATAGAGGCAACCAAAGTGTTAGGTAGATGCAGCGAGAGAACTGTCTGCAGTTTGGAATGACCAAGTAATGTTTTTGTGTAGGCTCCTTGTGAAGAAACCTGACCTGCCCAACTGACACACAACATAACACTGGTGCTGGCCTTCAGATGAAGCAGGATTCTCTTCTGCTGTCATGTTCACCACCACTGCCCTCTCTGCCTCACTTCCTTCCAGGATCATTCCCTTCCTCTGAAAGTTGATTATTCCTCTCCCTGGTTTCCTGTCTCATTAAGGACACCCAGTGATTTCAGAGCAGCCTGTCTTAGCCTTGCATCTTGAATATGTATAAACCCCCACATTTTGTAACGAGACAATGCCCCCGCAGTGACCAAACCCGTGACGTGTATCACCTCTGTGAACCAAGAAGTAAAGCAGGTGTCTATAGGTTTATGTTAAAATCAGGCCCTGAAGCAAGTGATTTGTATATCCTTAGCCCCCCTGGGGGTAATATCACCCTCCCCCAGACAAGAGTATACAATATTGTTCATTTCAATAGCAACAACAGGATACATTGCCCACACGTAAAATTCTAGAGAAAAACATTAATTAACCATATAGTCCTACAGTGATAACCTTGCAACCACGAGCTGTGGGAGTTGGGGGTCTGTTTTATTTATCCTTCGTACAAAAGTAAACATAGTTCTGGAAAGATCTGTGATGCTCAGACTATTTCACAGCCCCCTCACTGTTATTATCACAAGCCTTTAGAAAGTGGGAATTAAAGATAAAAATACTCAGGCTATGTTATATAGCATGCCTAGTTCTCCTGCTAAGTGCACCACTAGGTATCCCTCTGCAGCAGTGATCATACAGAACATGGCTGTGCTACTTGTGTTTTATCACAAACTGCTAAGAACAAAAAAAAAAAAAAAAAGAGGAAAACGTTTAGTGAATCTCACAGTGATCGTCCATTCTAGATATTTCGTCAATCAGAGAAGTCAGTTCTTTCAGTTTATCTTGTAGCCCGCTATTAATGTCTCCAGTCTTTTCCTCTCGTTGTTGAATTTTTGTTTTAAGACTTGTCAGTGCATTCAGTATTTCCTGCTGATTCTCCAGAAATTCCTGTAATGACACAGAGTAATTTTTTTTTTCTTAAAAGGAAAAAAAAACATAAACCCTCACAAAACGTTAAGAAACTTCTTTTGTTTATCTTATTTTCCCACAGCTTGAGTAGCTACTGGACCTGTAGCTTTGCTGAAAGTTTTCATTAAACACCCAACCCCTGCAGTAAAAAATAAACGAACAATAATAATAGCAATCAAACAAACAATCCCCCCCAACAAACAAACAAACAAAAAACCCAACCAAGTTTGCCTTTCTAAAAGAATAACAGGTAAAAACTTCCTTATATACTAGTTTGGTTTAATTCCTATTCAAAAAGCAGGCTATCCCCAACCAGCAAAGGATTACAAGGCTGATGAGCTGAATGTAGAACAGCAACAATGTCACTAGATACAGGGAGACCGCACAGGTGTTAGGTTTGAATGTAAGACCAGCAAAAGGAACAACACAGGAAAAAGAATATTTTTATAGCCAGGATTTTTATACAATGCTGGAAAACATAGGTTTAATACTCTGTCCCTGCGTCACTTCAAAAATTGCTTTATTTGCAATAAGACATTTTAGTTTTCACATGGTAATTGAAATATATTTATGCAAACCAGTACAAGAGAAAACTGAAATTCACCTTTTGAATTAAGCTCTCCTCTGAATATCCCTTCAGGAGAAGATCTACAACAGAGTACAACAATTAAAATGTGTCAGATTGCTCTGTCAAAGAGAGATACAGGGACTGAAAGATATTCCTTTCAAAAATAACACTGTTTTGGTTTGAAATCATTATTAACAAATTACCATGAAGCACTGCCAGGTCATTCAGGAGTCTGACTGTTGCTGACTTGTGGTTTCCTGCTTCAGCATTCATAGCAAAAATATCTTCTTTTATCTGCGCAAGGCACTGTGAAAAAAGTAATTACAACTGAATACTTGCCACAGAGTTCTAAATAATTTCCAAAGAGTTTCACTGTTTCTAGAGAGATGGGGAAGAATAAGCTGAGATTTAGTTTACGAAAATAAAAAATTTAATGTCTTCCTGTCGACATTCTTTCTTTCTTTCAAACACAGCATCCATTTCATCTTGTTGAACAAATTTTAACAGTTGCCAATATCAACCTAAGCCAGTTATGCCTATGCTCCAAATAAAACATATGAGGACACTGAGAACAGCCAGAGCAGCACGGGACGTGTGCGAACAGGGGAACTCTTCCTCACTCACTCCCCCAGAATCAGATGGATTTATTCACGTTCAATCAGCTTTACCAGCACTCAGCTTGTATTGTCCCAGGTTTGGCTGGCCAAAAGATGTTAGGTGGCCTGGGTCAAGCACAATAAATGTCATTCCTTGGTGCAATAGAGGTGTCAGAAAAATCACAGCTTCTCAGCTCTTGTTAGTAAATTGAACCTAAGGAGAGGGATATTTGTAGCAATACCAAGAGTTTTCTTCCCGAGGGAAGCTTTTGTTTTTGTAAGGGTGTAATGACACAGGGCTGCAGAGTAGCTGGTACCTTGCACCTGCAGCACTGGCACACACGGGGTCAGGCAGCTGCCCTTGCAACAGCAGAGCTCAGTGCTTGGAGGCAGTGAACAGTGCACAGGGCTGAGATCATCTCAGGAACATAGTTCACAGGGCTGCACAAATGTGGGTTTATGTCTGGGTGGCAGCCAGGTAACAGTTAGCAGTGACAACACTTTTATTTCATGTGTTACATGAGGAAGGAGACTCTCTGATAGTCCAGGGCCTGAAAGGTATACAGGGTATTTTCAAAAGCCTATATTCCTAATTGCACAGGCCTATTCTACATGTCATGTGCATCTATCTCAGCCCCCTTCACATGGCAGGAACACCTTTTCCTACAATCCCTGACTGAAGGCAGCAGTTACACAATATTAATTATGCCTTAAGGAGACATGCCTTGCCCTTGGATATTCCTCTTTGTTTCCTTCCAAATTAAGCACAGCCACACACATTCATTTAAAAAGCCAGGTCTGCCCTGTGCTGTTTATGTTTCATCATCTTCCATGGCTAGTTCTCTGTGAAGTGAAAAATTATCTGTCAAGCTTCAATATACTCACTAATTTGAATCTGCAGTTCTCGGCATTCAGAATGTCAAGTTTCCTGTTGATCTCATAGATGTCACGTTCTAGCAGCTTCATACTCTCTGTATGATTTTTCAACTGGTCAGTTGCAGCATCACGCTTGATCCGCAACTCGTTTCTCAGCTCCTGCTGTTAATAATAAACTCTTCGCTGCTAACTGACCTTTCTATAGGATTTTGGTAATTAAATAAAGTGAAAAGGGTTTTTGTTATAGAATCATAGAATCATTTAGGTTGGAATAGACCTTTAAGATCATCAAGTCCAACCATTAACCCAGCACTGCCTGGGCACCACTAAACCACATCCCTCAGCACCACATCTAGATGTCTTTTCAATCTCTCCAGGGATGGGGACTCCACCACTGCCCTGGGCAGCCTGGGGGAGGCTGAGCTGAGCTGAGGTCTGAGACATCCCTCAGATGGAAGCACAGCAACAAAGAGGAAGGTCTGTCCCCAGCCTGTCTCCCCCAGTCCCAATATCCATGGATGCCTGGTCTTTACTGGGAGGAAATAAAGCTGGTGGTGGAAACTTTGCAGAAGGTAGGACAGCTGGTTTATTACCACATTCTCCTTGAGCTTCCCAGTAGTTTTGATAGACTGCTGAATAGCTCTTCTGACTCGTACCTCTTCATCTTTCTTTTCTACAAAGCAAGGAAAGAGTTTCTAGAGAGAGTAATGACTGAACATTAAGCTGTTATAAATAATACAAATGCTTCTTATTTATGCTATAGCCATGTCTGCAGATTCCAGTTGTTGCAAAGAGGTCAGCTTATCCTTGTTCCACAGACCTCCTGAGACACAGGCAGACAAAGGGCTATGGCACGCTGCTTTTGGAAACAACAGGAGAAAGCCCCACTATGTAGAGCTACTTAATACTTACTTAAAAATGATTTATTCAGTTCTTCGTATTTCGTACACTTCTGTTCTGTTTCTCTCTGTGTTTCTTGCAAGGTTAGCTTGCTTGTGTTTAATTCTTGTTCTTTTTTAAGCAGATTTGCAGTTGCAGTTTTGATGTCATTCTTTAATGAAACTAAAAATTAATCAATAATCTATCTATGCAGCATTCAGAGCATTAATAATTCAATATAGTCAGAGGAAAAACAAAACAAACTAAGCAACCAGACAACCAAAGAAAAAAACAGAGAAAAGAAAACTGATAGTGATCTCAGAAGGTCATCTTAGTCCATCTTTTTGCTGTACAGCAGAATCAATTGGACCTAAGTACCCATGGCAGATGTTTGATTTGTACTTACAAAACCCAGTGGTAGCAATACCATGTCTCAGACAACTGATTGCAGGGTTTTAACTCTTTGGGCTGTGTCGCAATTTAACCCCAGCCAGTAACTAAACCCCATGCAGCCGCTCGCTCACCCCTCCCCACTCCCAGTGGGATGGGCAGGAGAATTGAAAAACAGTAAAACTCGGGGGTTGAGATAAGAACAGTTTAGTAATTAAAATGCAATAAACAAGGATAATAAATATTAAAATAAAACCCCAATTAAAATGAAAAGGAATATAACAAAAAGAGGGAGAAATAAAACCCAAGAACAGACAAGTGATGCACCATGCAATTGCTCACCACCCACTGACTGATGCCCAAGAAGTGATTGTCCCCACCCCGACCAGTTCTCCCAGTTTATATACTGGGGATGACATTCTATGGTATGGAATATCCCTTTGGCTAGTTCAGGTCAGCTGTGCTGGCCATGTTCCCTCTCAGCTTCTTGTGCATCTGCTCACTGACAGAACATGGGAAACTGAGAAATCCTTAAGTTAGGATAAACATTACTTAGCAACAACTAAACCATCGGTGTGTTATCAACAGTATTCTCATACCAAACCTGAATCACAGCATCGTACCAGCTACTAGGGGGTAAATTAACTATCCCAGCTGAAACCACAACATGCTGTCAATGCTTTCTTAGGACCTAACTTTTTCTTAAATTAAATCTATTCTGTTCCCTGTTACTTATCTCAACAAGTGGACAAGGAGAAAAGCTTTTCTCCTTCTTATCAATTTTTATTTATTTGGTAGCTACTACCATTTCTTCTGTTAGATTTATCTATTTTTAATGGAAAAGCTGCACTTTTTTTTTTTTAATTTTTTTTTTTTTAATCTGATCATCTTTACTGAGCTCTTCTTGGATCTCAAAATAATCTACCTCTTCCTTAAATGATCAATACCAGACGCTACTACGGCTCTGTCCTACCAAAAGCAGATACAGCGGAAACTTGAATCAGAAGCCTTGCCAGGCTATCTGCCTCTTTTTACACACTGGTTTGACAATTGCTTTTTTCATTAATACAAATCTTTGTTGACTTATGTTCAACTTGTCAGCTTTAGTCATATTTAGCGCTGCCTAAACACCTCCCTTATGGTGGATTTGTACAGAGAATCGTTTCTACCTAAACACAAAAATATGGATTTCAATTTTTTTTTTATTATTATTATTTATTACAAGCTTTTACCTCAAAATTACTTCTCCAACTTGCTAAAATAATTCCAAATTCTAGTTCCACCCTGCAGAATGTGTTCCCACTGTTATCATGTTTGTCACCTGCTGATACAATAAGCATTCACTCTGTCCTATCACCTGAGTCATGAAGAAAATTACAGATTAATTCCAGTCTGAGAGCAGACTTCCTGCAAACTAACGGGGACCATTATTCTGTTTTGTCAGTAATGCATGGGTAACTATCATCTAGGATGATTTTTCCAGCTGATTTTGTACCCCAGTGGATTCTTCAGCCTGGAAAAGAGGCAACTGAAGAGACACACAATAAAAGCGTGTAAAAATCACCCCCCTTTGTTGGACAAGGTGAGAAGACAACACTTATTCAATGTTTCTCATAGCATAAGGACTGCAAGATACCAATAAACTTTTGAGACAGAAGGTTTAAACCAAAAATTTCTTGTCCTCATTAAAATGATCATATGTTATAGATTGTCATGGAAGATAAATATATATGTGAACTAAAATAATCAATCACTGATAGAATATTGCACTGAGGATCCAGCATAGCATAAAATTCCATCAAAAGCTATTAAATGCAGATATCATCTCCATCCAAAGAAATTTCTGACACTTCATTTGTCACAGAAATTATACAGAAGAAGGGTGATTCTATATTTGACTGTTCTTACATTACTTCTTCAAGCAGGACTATTGATCATTGCAGAAGACAGGATCCTGGGAGGACCAACATTATATCTATGGCTATTTTGGGAACTGATTTGAGCTTAACTCACCTATTCTTGATGTTCACTGAAATGTAATCATGAATAGCTCTCACGTGGCTTCAGCTACTTAACTACCTAAGATGAATTTCATACCTGAGTCTACTGAATGATGCTCTGGAGGCACCTGAGTTCTCTAGGTATGCTTGCCAACTAGTTGCTTCCCTATCCCTGCCTGAGATGTTACTTTTTTTTTTTTACATTAGTATACTAGATATTTGATTCTGCAGACCCATCAGTGAAGTAAAACAAAGAAGTATTTCTTTGTCTTAACACAAATATGGAGTGCTTTCACATCCTTTCCTATCAGCAGGTCATTCTGTGGCTTGACCCGTCTCAAGTTGTTGCTCCATGCCCAACCATTAGTATATTTTTTCAATCATGTGTTTAATACAAATGTAACTACAATGGTCCTGGTCTGTGCTGTGCATCCCCTATAACAGGGCTGCACAGACTTACCAGCCTGTGAATCTTTGCACTCTCTTACATCAACACGGGGAAGAACTATTATCTCTTAAAGACTAAGCAGATCATCACCTAAATACATTACAAATCTGTACATTTTAATCTTTCTGTGGTTCATTCCTTAGCTTTAAAATAATCTGACCTTTGGTTTTAAAGCAAAAAAAAAAAAAAAAAAAGAAAACTCTAATTCCATGTATGTGCATCTCTTAGCATAGTGGAATCTTATCTTGGTTAGGACCAAAAGAACAGAAGTCACAAGTTAAATTACTTTTCAGTGGAAAAATAGATCTCTTTTTTGCTGTGATGATTAAAAACACAGAAAGGGAGATCAGGAACAACCTATACAAACTGGGGGATTTGACGAACAATTTTAAGAGAGAGACAAGATGATACCAAGGAAATAAGAAATAGGAAAGAATTAAACGGGACCGAGGATTTAAAGTAACACCAGGATTCTGAACTTGCTTCTTTCCAGGACATTAATGTCAAATGCCTCCCTACATGTTTTTGTTCTCTCTGAGCCTCTGAAGTCAGGTAAGTCATATCTACTCCTGTGATCAAAGACTAGACATATCAGAAAACCTCAAAGTATAGACACTTCTATATGCTCACGAGCTCTCTCTCTATATATATATATATTTTAATACTATAGCAAAAGGATGGGTAAAAAGAATGGAAAAAAAAAAATATGGAGGAGAACAGACAAAGCAGTTCCTTTGGCAGAAACAGGTATGTGAAGATGGCAGAGAAATAAAGGTGATCTGAGTCTCCTTTCTATAACTGCTCTTTGGTGTCATGCATCACCATGATAGCACAGACAGAGCAGAATGTACCTGATCTGACATGACTCTTACAAAGGAATTTATTTCCCTTACACAGACCACCTCTATGAGATGGCATTCAAACATAATTGTTTTGCGGATGAAAATAGTGGAGAGCAAGTGCAAGAAAATGCTGAAAGCTCCAAAAGCAAAATGGGGAAGAAAAAACCTCAACTTAAATTGTTTCATATTAATGATAGGAAAAGAAAGCAAAACAGGAAAACAGTTGAAATAAGATAAAATGTCAGAGTGTGTCACTGAATTAAAATAGTTACAATTATTTTTCAACCTGGCTCTGTTCAGGACACAAAGGGAATAGAAACCCTCTGATAACAGTTTCATCAGCACTATATTAGAGGAGGGAAAAGCTCTTTTAGAATAAATCATATTAAAGAAAAGTCAGAGAGAGCATTGAGGTATATTTAGCATCTCTTTTGTATACTCTGCACAGCTCAGCTGCCAGAAAGAGAACCATAGAATCATAGAATGGTTTGGGTTGGAAGATACCTTTAAAGGTCACCTAGTCCAACTCCCCTGCAGCGAGAAGGGACATCTGCAACTAGAGAAGGTTGATCAGAGCCCCATCCAACTTGAATCCAGCACAACTGTTTACTTAGCAGTGACAGTCTCAGCCAATCTGATTTTTAGGGAACCTTGAGCAGTTACGTGGCCACAACTGTCGTGTGCGATATAGGAGCATAACCTCTCCACCAGCAAAACGAGGAAGATCCTCAAGGCCTTCTGTAAATCTACTTTGCTAAGGTTAGATGTACAAAGAGGATACTTCCTACACTCCTGGCATCTGATTTTTCCTGTCTCAAACCAGACTGGTGACCAAGAGTCAGTCAGTTTCCCTGGGGACAGAGAATATGTTCTATACCAAAGCTTGGAGAAGCACTTGATATCTTTGAAAGCTTTGCATAGTTCATATTCAGCATTTCAGTGTCCTACTTTCTTCGGGAAAGAAAGTTCATCAGTGTATTGAAGAACACAAATACTAAGTAGCCTTGGGTTATGTCTTGAATGCCATCAGTCACTCCAATATATTTACAACAACAATAATTCAGAGGAGAATTTGACCAGTGTCTAAAATCAAGCTGTTGTATTTCCATGAATGTTGGCCTGTTTACCCAAAAATGATGAAAAAAATTCTACATTAACATACTGGGAGGTTCACTACACCACAAAGCTAAACTAGACACGTCTCGGGATTGAGTGTGGTCCTATATATATATTTTTATTTTTAAATGGGAGATATCCCTTCTGAAAAACACCTTCATTGCATGCTTTTGACATAGTTGCCCATATGTACATGAATATATATGTACCTATAGAAATATAGATGTGTACAGATTCCAGTGTCTCAGTCTGAGGGTCTTAAGTGCTTTTGACCAAAACAAAAACCCAAACACCAACATGAAAAATAGAGAATTTTCTTGAAACAGTTACCCACAGATGGGGCACGTTTAAGCATAGCTCCAATGAGCATAGCTGCAGTGAGGTGCAACAAACTCTATCAATTCATCCATCACAAATCTTCCCAACATTAGTACAAAGAACAATAAAACTTACCTCCAGGCATATTATTTTGTTAGTAAAATCCTCCTTATAATTCCTGTAATAATTTTTCCTCTTACTTGCTTCTTCACTCAGGTTTTTGACTTGCTTTTCAGATTGAAAAATCTCTTTCTCAAGGTCTTCAATCTCATAGTGGAAAACAAAATGAAGGTCAGTGATTTCTGAAATATGTAATGTCTACTTGGACCACTTGGAAATAAGCAATTAGACCAAAATGAGAGCAATCTACATTTAAAACATAAGCATTTATCTACTAAGATAATAATTGTTTTAAAAATGTTATTAATACAAGTTAAGGTCAGATCACAGAACAAAAGAATGGTTGAGGTTGGAAGGGATGTCTGGAGGTCATCTTGTCCAACCCCCTCGCTCAAGCAAAGCCACTTAGAGCAAATTGCCCAGGAATGTGTCCAAATGGCTTTTGAATCTCTCCAAGAGTAGAGATATTTAGATATTGAAGATCTCTGGACTTGATATCACGTTTTTAACAGCTTACAAAGAATTGGCCTTTGGAGGTTACTTACTTAGGTATCTGATTATTTATAGTATGAACATGTAGTGTGACAATGGATGTAGTGGGTTACAATACCTGCTGTCTAACATACCTCCACAAGTAGTTCAGCATGCCTTTTTTTGAGAGCCTCTGTTCTTTCAATAACTTTTCTCTTTCTGTTCTCCTCCTCTGACAAAGAGAGTTCTCTCTGTACTGCTAAGTACAGTAGTTTCCACTGAAGCATTACTCTAGTGACAGACAAATAAGCAGAAATAAATTGAAACTGGGAGAAAACCAGAGAAGGGCGACAACATTATCAGAGGCACTTCAAGGCTAACTTAAGTAACTGGTAGTCTCAAACATATATCCTGTAACTTCAGGACTACAGTCAAAGTGGTTCAGATAGAAGTCCAGGATCTTGCAAAATCTAGCAGAGATGCATGAAAAGACATAAAAACCTTTTAAAGTGCATCTCTCTTTGTACTGAACCTGGAGGAGGAATCTTAAAATGGCTAGCCTCTTTTAAGTGCCTCTGTTATGTGCCTCCTAAAATTAATTAGTGTAAAGTCTGGACCAAATAATTTGATTAATTTATCTTAGCAAATTGGAAGGTAGTAAGGGACAAGATTTTTTTCATAAAACCCTAGGGTTTGTAAACTACGAAATGGATAAAAGTCAACACTGATATGAAACATAAAAGGCACTTGCTGTCTTTGTGAAAATGCAGACTGGAAATCAGAAAAAAAACTGTTCTTAGTCATTAAAAGAGTAAGATTTTAGAGTTACTCTCTTAATGAGAGTAAGAAGGGAAAGCAACATTATTTTGGATTTTTGGATTGAATGTGATTATTTTCTGAAGACAAAATGATGATGTAATATTCAGGGGAGAACCAGACTTGACTAGGTAAACAAGAAATCTCCAGATCTCTTTGCACCTTACATGGCAGAATAATCAAATGCAGTCAGAGCTGCAGAGCTCTGAAATAACTGAGTAAAAAAAATGGCTTTACCTTGAAGATTATCCTATCAACTGCAGGGGCTAAGCACTTTCCTGAATCCACCTTCTTTTTTCTTGCCAGTAATAAAGAGGAGGTAAAAATTCCACCAGGGTACTTCAAACCACACTTACATGTAGGAAGAGTGGTGCAAACTACTTCATGGCAGAAGATAAAATAATTCAAGGATATATCATTCTTACTGTCTCTGTCAAAGGATCTGTCTATGTGAAGGATGGAACCCCAGATCCCACCAATCTGAAAAACTGATTTTGAAAGGTGTTCAGCACAGAAAGCTCCCGTACTCCCTAGCTGGAGCTGTGGGTGCTTGATACTACAGGGAACTGAGACATTTTTTCTCACTGAAAACAACAGCAAAGCTCTCATTGACCTCAAAGGTGCAGGATCAGCTACCAAAGAACATTAACTGAAATTAATTGAAATAAATAAATGACACCTCCCCCCAGTTACAGTCTACCTAAATGTTTATGTCCTGGGAAAATCCCAAATAGCTTATATAATAAAGTATAACATTACTGCCATAATAATTTAAAGCCATTTAAGCGGTGAGTTCAGTGGTTCTCACCTCTTGGCAGTGAAACAATAACACTCAAATGAAACCATTGATATATTTGAGGAGATGCCCTTTTATTTACTGAATGTTTCCATACTAAGGCTTTGGCTTTATATCTCTGATACAATAGCAGCAACAAGATGCAATAAATCATGAATTTGCTGCTTTGTTTTAAAGACACAATATACATTTTCTAGTTTACCCTACCTCATCTTGTTTTCTGTCTTCAAATTTTCCTTGAGAGATGCCAGTTCTTCTGCATTGCTCTCCTTCATTTTTCTTGGGCGGGGGGGGGAGAAAAATAAACTTTCAGAAATTATGCTGAAGCTTTGGAGCATGCTTACCTTATGTCAAAATTTTAGTACAACTATTCAAATTTTCCTGCCCACCAACCAATGTTTAAACTAGTTGGAGAGAGGCAATATGGTACCTGTGGGTCACATCTCAAAAATCTACAAGTATGGCAGTGTTCAACCATAGCTGTGTGTTAACACCTTGTTGTTTCTCATGTTGGAAACATCAGTTTAAATTTAAGAGGCTTTTGTCTGGAACCAAGACAAACGCAGAGTATTGTTTTCAAGACAGAAACGATAAACAAATGCAAACTACAAGAAGAGATGTTTTGGAAATGAACAATTACTGTAATGTATTGATAGCAAGTACTAAAAAGGAGTATTTTCACAAGTAGAACTTGTGGCCAGATGGACAAATCCATTTATTTGAATTTTTTAGTATGCATTTCAATAGAATTGTTCAGGCTGGAAAAGACCTTTAAGATCATTGAGTCCAGCCATTAACCTAACTCTACTAAGTCCACTGCTAAATCAATTCTTTATTGTATTATGTGTGATAAGTATTAAAATGCATGAACTTTCTATGTATACAATTGATTCTAGGGGAGTTCAGTGCAATGAAAAGTAGTGTGAAACCAGCGATTCTCACTCCTTCAGGGCACAAAGATGGTGGGTAGAACCTACTCCAAACCTCATGAGGATTTACAAAGAGGTAATATGGGGTTTTCTTCCAAAGGTTTTATTGTTATAAAAACAAAGTGAAATGTATCAAGCCAGAACTGCAAAACATTTTAATAGTAGTGGAATGTGTCCCAAATCATTCTTCAATACCCCTGAAGAGTCACGTTACTCCTATTTCATACTTTCCAAAACTATGGTCACTGTTATCAAGTCAGCAAGTTTCCCAGTTCAGTGAGTTTAATCAATTAAAAATTGCCCTCTTCGAATGAAACCTGACAGAGGTAATTTGAAATTGTTCATTTAAAAAATAATAATCGTTCAGTCTTGTAAGGTAGGTGGGGAGATTCCGAATACGTCACACATTACTTTTAGAGAAAATAAAAATTAACAAAAGATCTTAATTTTGATTTCCAGTTCGATGACCGTGATTGAGAGGTCTGTGTGAAGTACACTGATGTTAGATTATTTTGCGGTTGAGAAGGATTTGGGGATGTTGTGAACCCAGTGAAAATTCACAGAACAAGATAATTATGTACAAACATAAAATAAAAGCCGAAGAAAGTACAGGGACAGGGACTGGCAGAGAGGATTTTTCAATCAGTTTTTCTAAGAGGTTAGAGCTGTGATGTATTTTGCACAGTTCCATTTGTTCTAGTTTAAAAGTCTGAAATTAAGAGACAGTTGACTCTGGGACAAAGCTCTTACAACCCTTTCTTTCACTATCACTAGTGTAAATATCCAATTAGCATCAACATATATGTGAAGAATATTTCACCTCATTATTTTGTTAACTTAGTTTTATACTGTAGACTCCATCACACAAATTCTCTTAGGAGTGCATGGCTACCTCTTTTTAGCAGAGGGTAGGCACCTCGTGGTCTTATTTTTTGCATCCTACATTTACATGGCAATGTTATCTCCTTTGTCAGGAAAAATGCAGGCGCTGATCCTATCAAGATAGAAACGTACTTCCTTTCCTACAACACATAATAAATATATTGTATCTTCTCTTATGCAGCATAAATAGGGAGGTGAGCAATTATTTTCTTACTCTTCAGTTGTAATTCAGTTCAGGGCACTTCATATTAACAAATTATTCCTCAGGAGGATTTAGATATCAGGAAGACCCTAGGAGAAGCCCCTTCAGTGCCACACCAAAAAATGTTGCACAGAACCAACAAAATTGGTGTCACTCAAAACACTTGCAAATGGTGATACTCCAGCAGAGATGAAAAGAAAAGCTCACCCTTTTGTTTAAGATAACCCTTCTTACATGACACAATTTGATTATTAGTCTACAATGTAAGGCCTTGATCTCCTGATTCTCTAGCAAATAGGTGAACTGGGTCTAAAGCGAGATATTTGGGATCAGCACACAGGTGCCTACCCTCACCTACGGCAGGAAAATCCCAAATGTCTTCCATCAGCTACAGGCTAACAGAGCTGCGGTGCTTTTGCCACACTCCTCCCAGCCATACCCCACTGCGGAGGGCACAGGACATCTTTGCTCTGCTTAGACTACACAAGCCAAAGATTTCTTTTTCAGAGCACTTCTGTGCACAGGGCAAAACTGTACTTAAATTTATCTGGGTAAAAGCAGATTTTCTCAGATATCACCGTAAAAGGGTAGTGGCTCGGTCCAAGACCTGGTACCACAGTGTGGAGTTCACAGCCACATTGTTTGTGAAGTTTAACATTCCTCACTGCTTCAATATCCTTTGTTATCTGTATGTTCATTACTTGGTGATAAGAAACTGCTGATTAAATTAGGGTAACTGGCAGTGAAGCTCTTTGTTCTATGAAATTTCATCCCAGCCTACTAGTTAATTTTATAAACCCATTTAATTTCCCTATTGAATGCTACACTTCAGAATCTCTTAAATCAGTTTAACTCTGGAGCAAACTGTCCTGAGACCATTTACTATTGCCAATATTGCAACATTACATACAGTAGCCTGTGTTCAAGATTTTCAATTTCTTTCTCTAGGTTTTTCTTTTTCATCGTAAGATCTTCCAAAAATTCAAGCTTTTCATCCAGTGAAAGAGATAATTCCTCCAATCTACCAGAAGAAAAAGATATAAATTAGATACTTTATCAGAAACACGATCTCACTATGTAGCAAGAAAAGCCTTAGTTATAAAATCACAAACTTCAGAAGTTTGTATTCAAAAGCAGAGAGATAAAACCTACTTTGCCATCATCTCATCTCTTTTTATAGCCCAGTGTTGTTCCTCTTCCAGTACTTCTTCATACTTTTGGTGCATGGCTTTATTTTCTAATTTAAGTTTCTTATTCAGGCATTTAGCATTGCTTAGATCTTCATTAGTCTAGAAATAAGGACCATAGATATCAGCTTATTATTATTATTTCTGTCTCTGTTTTGCCTTATAAAGACATTCTATACTGCTATAGTGCCTTTAATAAAAAAAAATCTCAGAGAACTTTATGAGTCAACATTCACAGCATGTAGTTATTTAACATATATGGATGGCACACCAGGATCATGCTTCTGGATCTTCATTTCCATGGCCTCAAGCACTCTGAAACAGCCTGCAAGCTGTGTGCTGCTTTCAGACACATGGCAGTTTGTTCCATCTGGAGGTAACGGCTTCCACCTTGTGGACTACAAAGAGTAATAAAGTGGAAATGAGGAAAGCTTAATGATGAAGGAACACTGGGATGGTAGGCACGCAATATCAAATAGAAGGAAGCAGAATTCATGTGTCCTGGATGAAGGAAGGAAGGACAGGAAGATGGAAGAACAAAAGGAAACAGAAAGATGATGACTGGGATCCTGGCTTTTCATGGTAGGAATGCAGTAGAAGAGCAGGTGGGGTGGCCATGGAATGGGGAGTATGTGGCTCCCATTTATTGCTGCCTAATGTCAGTATAGAAGAGTTTTAATGGACCAACATCTTGTTTGACTGTACACCTCTGGAGGAGAGGTTATGAACATAACTAGGTAACCACACCTGCTAGAGTCATCTCAGGCAGCTGACGTTCCTCAGGGGTTCAGCAGATGGAGTGCCACCACTAGTCAGATTTTCCCCACATACAATAAAGGTTAATAGTAATGTAAAAAAGCATGCTCTCATGCTTTCCAGACCAGGAGCCCAACTTCATCTTAGTTAAGAAATGTTCCCAGTCCTCCTACATACATCTGTCTGCCTCATTCCCTTATTGAGCATATACTCCCTCTCAAGTCAACATCCTAATCTCATAACCCTCTATTCCTTCACATCCCAGCAGAAAGACCACACTCTCAAGCTCACTCCACTTCTGAGTGTCCCTTAAGACTTTCTACATCCGCCGTGGCCTCAGCTGAAGGGCAGATCTTGCCTCTACCTCCAGCATGACCTCCAAAGCCCAAGTAGAAGGTACAAGCCAAATGTCCTGCAAAAGTTTGTGCCTATTTTCCCTGCTTGCATTAATCAAGCACAGATGTTCAGGCAAATCAAAGCACTTTAAACACCTCATGTCACACTTTGTGCAGGCCTGTTCTCATTGAGTGTTTCAACAAGACAAGGCCTAGTAAAAACTCTGAGCCAAACTAAAAATATCTCTCTTACCTTTTCAAGTTCCTTATTGAAATCCGCCTTTTCTTGGGCTATTATTGATTGTAAAAGCAGTAACTCAGAATCAAGCTGAATCCTATTAAACATTAAACAAAGTCAAAGTAGTCATATTTAAGAGGGCATTGACATAAAAAAAAGTTTTAAAAAATAATAAAAATTTGTGCGTTCTTATTTTCAGGTCCCTCACGTGAACATCAGCTATGGCTACATACATTTAACCTCTATTCCATGCAGGTATCTTTATTCATTACTTCTCTGTAATATATCAGATGAGAATAAAACCTGCAAAGAAGGTAAGTACATAGAGAACTAGCAGGTTTTCTACTACAAGATCACAAAACACAAGTGAAAGAAAACTTGTGGGGAGAGACAGTATTTTCTACAATCAAATGTAGAGAAACAGAACACAAAGAGAAAGCAGACAGGCTTTCAGGTAGATAAATCCTACCAGCAACAGGCCTAGATGTTAAAATTAGAAAACCTGAACATAGATTTATACTCTGAATCATAGAATCACTTAGGTTGGAAGAGACTTTTAAGATCATCAAGTCCAACCATTAACCCAGCACTGCCAGGGCACCACTAAACCACGTCCCTCAGCACCACATCTAGATGTCTTTTCAATCCCTCCAGGGATGGGGACTCTACCACTGCCCTGGGCAGCCTGTTCCAGGGCTTGACAACCCTTTTGGGGAAGGAATTTTTCCTAATGTTCAACCTAAATCTCCCCTGGCACATTTTGAGGCTATTTCCTCTTGTCCCATCACTTGTTACTTGATGAACATTGTGCATTTGTACGTATTACAGGATGCAGTCAGAACAAGGGATTTTTCTATCTTCTATACAAAACCGGAGGTGTGCAAGAAGCATGAACCTACGTAAAGAAGTGTTTGAAGAAAGAAATCTGATACAGAGTAGGAGAGGATATAAAAAAGATGAATAGGAAGCCCCAGCATCCTAGTAGTCTTACAGCAGACAACTACAGAACCACAAATCCATATTGACCAGGCTTTGAGAGCATGTGTCAAATACTGTGAAAGGAAAAAAAAAACCAAACATTGACCAGATCCTTTCTTTAACTCAACTATGTAACTCATCTGTTACATCAAATAGTAGAATAGGTTACAAAGGACAAACATTCTAAAATAAATAAAGACTTTCATAACACTTGAGCAATTATAAAAATGCATCACGAAAGGAACAGAAAGGCAATGCTTCTGTTACACTCAGGCTATGAAATTCACCATAGCCTACAGCACTGTGGTCATCATCAGATCAGAACTATTTGGACCCTCGAAACATGAGTATGGTCAACTTCCCTAGCACAACTATTTCTGCTGAAGTTAATATTCAGGAGAGTAAAGATAAGCAATTTATAACTGCCTACAGGATCAAGGCTCATGGACAGATGCTGGCTGCAGCTCATTTTTTTACAGTAAGTACATTGTTAATTAATGTCAACAATCATTTCATGGAGACATTAATGAATTACTTCTGCCATCAAGAAGAATAGTACAGTTCAGAGCAATATTTCTACCCAAGTTTCCAAGAACTCGTATTTTCTTTTTTTTTGTAGAGATTCTTAGCTCAGCTTGTACAGGGAAATGAATTCAAACAAATTTTGAATTCTCTCAATATTTTCCCTATCACTTTGGTCTTATAACCCTTCAGAAGGCCTGTTGCAGAGTCAGAAGAGAAGCAGCTATGGAGCTAGCCTGGGTAATGCTAAATTGAGGATGTCCACATTGAGCTCCATAGATGTAACATAGACAAGCCCATAGAAAGATATTTGGATTCTTTTGCTTATTCACATCATATATGATGCTTTGCATCTCGGGTAACATACCAAAGAAAAAATCTCTGTGCCATAGAAAATGCAGGTATCCTAGCTGATAGGACAACAACAGCATATGCAGGGAGCAATGACTAACTTTCCTAACATGCACATGGTTAGAACAGCAGTTTAGTCCAGACTAGTCCAAAGGGCACTGATCGTGAATATTTGTTCCCTGGCAGGTAATTTAGATTAACTCCAGCTCTCCTCCAAGTATTTACTGTATACCCACTGAAGCCAATAGCAATGCCATTATAGGAAAGGCATTGAGATGCTGGAAGTTGTCCAGAGGAGAGCTACCAAGCTCATGAGGGGTTTAGAGAATAAGTTGTATGAGGAGAGGCTAAGGGAGCTGGATATGTTTAGTTTGCAGAAGAGGAGGTTGAGGGGGGAGTTCATTGCCCTCTACAAATATCTGAAAGGAGGTTGTGGAGAGGTGGGTGTTGACCTCCTTAGTAACTACTGACAGAACCAGGGGAAATGGTCTGAAGTTGCAGCACGGGAGGTTTAGATTAGATATTAGGAAGAAACTCTTTACAGAAAGAGTGGTGAGGCACTGGAACAGCCTTCCCAGGGAAGCTGTTGAGTCACCATCCCTGGAGGTATTTAAGAAACAGGTAGACCTGATGCTTCAGGACATGGTCTAGTGGCAGGCATGTAGGGGGTTATTCTGTGGTTTTGTAAGTTGTGTTTGATCAGGGTATTTAGATGTTTTTTTGTTATGGGTATGGTTGGACTCAGTGATATAGGAGGTCCTTTCCAACCATGAAGATTCTGTGATTCTGTGATTCCCATTACATAACTCACACACTTTATAGAATTCGGCTTTTTCTTCTTAACTATTAGGGAAAAATTCCTTCAGAAACATTGATGCAGGTTTAGTAAATAGATCATATCAAATGGTCTAATAATTCTTACTTCTTTTCTGAGAGTGCCAGCATGTCTGCCTTTTTTATTTCCAAGTTTTTTTCCAGCTGCTTGCCTTTTTCTTTCAGTTTTGCTATGAGAACTTCCTCATTAAATATAGCCTATAAAAATATATTAGATTATGTGAAAACATATGAAACTTTCAAAACAGTACATAATTGATCCCTTTACTGCCATTAGTCTTTCTTTTTTTAAAAAAAAAAACCCAAAAGTTTGAATAACATCTGCATGAGACTCTACTATTTTCTATCCACTCTGACATTTCACAGTCAAAATTAATACAGCCTGCAAAGAAATATTACTGAGGAAGCAGTGGTCAAGGCTGTATTTATTGTATTTAATCACTGAAAGAGTTAAAA